>VZTJ01004103.1:735687-772195 GCA_013397795.1 Orthonyx spaldingii | reverse complement strand
CGAACTCAAACCACTACACTGAGTAATATACAGAATAATAAATAGTGCTTTAATACAAACCAGTTTTGCCTTAAAAAACAAAAGCAAAATTAGTCACATTGCCTTCTCTTTATGAAACCTATTACAACACATTTTCTTCATCAAAATAATAATTCAACTAACAGACTACGCCACCAGTTCAGGTTCTACTTAACTGTTACTTAGACTTCAAAGCTATTTTTTCCTCATTTTTATGTGCTGCTCGCCCTGCTTCCATTGGGTGACATGAAGGGAATTGCTCTTTAGTGAGTAGAATTATACAATGTCCAGACAGTGTTTTCAGCTAACAAAAACACATATGCACACAGAAAAAAATAAAAATATCCACTGTACAATGCTTTTCCAGGGCTGACAGCAAATAGTATTTTGTTTTTATAATTATGAGCAAACTCCAAATTTTGCATTCCCCTGTACACTTGGGTTTTTTAACAAATTAAAATCATTCCAGCATCTATCTATTCATCCATCAACCCATCCATCTATCCATGCCTAACCCCCGTGTGCCCCCACCCCTTCCTTTTCATAAACAGCTCTGCTAATTAACTCCCACATTGCAGCAATCTTTCCATTACAGGAAAAGGAGCGAGAGATTGAATTTATCTATACATGATGAACAAATGCCCTGGAGAAGCTCTTGTAATCTAACGTGTCAATGTAGATGAACTCCTCGGGATTTCTTTTCTTTGTTTTACCATCCAATAACAGCAAAAATAACACACAGAAGAATCCCAGTACTTAGGGCTACACAGCTAATCAACGACTGGAAAGACATTCAAGGTTGCATTGCATTTATTATCCCTTTTTGAACAATAAAATTCAGGGGTGACTGCTCCTGGATTTGAGGTCAAATTACTATAACAATTAGGCTCATCAGTGCATTTTTATTATTAAGGAATGACGACAGAAAACTGATGTCTATCTGATTAAAGAAAATAAAGGACTAATTGAGAAGAACAGCGAGTCCATTATTTCTCAAGTCCCTGGAAAAGGGATAAACTTCATAAATGGAGACAGCACTAATCCTTACTACAAAAGAAGGGAGAAAGAATGTGCATCTTCCTAAAGAGGTGTGGGACAAGCCGCGTCCCAGCACATGCATGGCACAGCACTGCACACCCCGATCCGGGACACGCGCCTGTCACCACGGCTTTCAGAAGTCATTTATTACCCTGACACCTCTCATTTGGGATCAGCTCTGCGCTCATTGTCACAATGACTCGTTAATGTCACAGACTTCACTTACACCTTTCTCTGTTTTCTTTCCCAGTTCTATTTGGGTGCAGGCTCTCAGCGCGCAGTTACGCGGGTAAAACTTGCCGGAGCGGTGGGCATTTTGCCTGCAGACTGAGTAGGAGACCTGAGCTGTCAAAATAGGAAATAAAACCCCCATTCAGCGGGGTTTTGAAAACCTTTCCAACTCTATGGTGTGTCAAAAGTTGATTAGCATGGTGTATCCTCTGTTCTTGTGAAGCACAGTGCAAAAATGCTAAGAATTTTTTTGCCTTTTTACATAGAAAAATATAGCAATATCTTAAGACTACATAAAAAATAAAATTAAAAGAAAAAAAATTAAAAATCAGGAAACAAATTATTTCAAGCCTCAAACTTTGATGCAAATCCAAATAGAAAGAAGTCAAATTAGGAGAGATACTGAACAATCACAGTTGCCTTTTCTTCCCTCATATGTCTACATTTTCAGTAAACAAGAACCTGTTCTGTTTTCTATGTTTGGATCTCCTTGATCCCTGAACTGGTCATAGCGAACACCATTTCAACTCCAAAATCCACACAAATGAAAAGACTGTGGCTTTACTTGTATACTTCATTGAAAACTGTTTGCAATTAATATTGTTTGTTTGTAAAAATATCATGGCATGCAAAAAAATAAAAAAAAAAAAAAAAAAAGCAGTTATTTAACCCTAAACAAACTAACAGCTATGGCTTTGCTTACAGAAAGAAAATAACCCGTATTTGTTTTCAGTGGAGAAGGAAATATGTTGTAGGATGAAAGCAATCTACTTGCACACAAATAGATACACTTTTCTAATCAATAAGAAAAACAAAACAGCTCTGCATTTCCCAGACCAATCCCCCCCTTTTTAACACAATATTTCAAAGCTATTTATGTATAATGCAGCTGCCAAAATATTTTATGTGGTTTAAATGCTGATGGGCAAAGCAATCAGAAGCTTTTCACAGGAATTAAAAAAACTTTGGATTTCTAATGATGTTGAACATACAACTAACAAACAAACGTTCCCACAGGCAACTTCATGACTGCATTTTACCATAATCACAATAGGACACTCCTCTAGTGAAAAAAGCCACCAAGAGTTAGGGATTTGCACTTTGTGAGAATCACAGTTCGTTTTATCCTGTGCAGCACCATTTCACAGGGCACGAGATTAATCCAGAGCACCGCCTGTTCTGAGCAGCATGATGCAAATATAAATTCACCTTTCAATCACTTCTGCGGGTTAATGACACTGAGTAATAGCACATTAGCAAAGTGCCACTCCAGACACCAGTCAGGCATGCCAAACAGATAATCTGACAAACGTTTCGGATTCATTTTCCATGAACAGAAACACTGTTCAGGCTTATTAACTAGCAAATCTGCATACAGTGCAGTGCAAAGCACAGAGGTTCCATTAAAAGTAGCAATCTATCTCATTAATGTAATATATAAGGGTATTTGGCTTCTTCTATTGTTGTAAAATTAAAAAAAAATATGCTTGTGCTCCCTAATGTTGTAGCATATTTGTACTAACTGCTTCATATGCTCCAGTCAAGTTTTCAACAGAGAGGAATTCCCACACTGGTTTAGAGAAAAATTATGTTTTCAGTTACTATCATTTTCAAGAGTGCAAATAGTTCAGTTAACCTTCCCAAACTACTCGAAATAGTCACTTCATTTCCCCTTTTTCTATTAAATGCTTCCCTTGCAAAAGCGGTGTATCCGTATCTGGCCCTCACATCTGTTACTACATCTCTGCTTTTACAGATGTTATTTGAGCATGTGGAGGAGTAGAGTTACAGGGGCTGATTGCTCACTTAGTCCAAAATCAATAGGAGATGAACAGGATTTGTCTTCTTATCTCCATCATATTGATAACCAAATGGGAAAAAGGGCAGCTAAAAAAGAACAGTTCCCCAAAATGTTCATTCACAGTTGTAAATAAAATTACTTGAGTGCTTTCAAAGCCATTAAATATCGATCTTACCAGAATGTTAGAAAACAAGAACATTGCTAAAACAATACATTAAAAACAAACTTCCCAGCAGGTTTACGCAAACACAATTCTAACAGCAAGCACATGTACTGAAAACCCAATTAAAAGCCCCATTCCTATGCAGAAAGCAGAAACAACACTGCGATATCCATATGTCAGCTCAGTTCATAATTTTTTTTAACAGCTGGGATTCGGGAAACTATCTATAGACATTTCCTATGTTGGCTATATCTTTGCCTAGCTGGTTAGCTTCAGTTCTTTGGATCTTGATGTAGTACCAGTGTTTTAATTTGATAGAGGGGAGGAGGAGCTGAGGGGGCACAACAACCCTTTTTGTTTTGCCTGAAGTGTCTTAACACATCATTTCTAGCCACAGAATTCACTTCCTTGCAGTATTCTGCCTCTAGGACCAGGAGTCACAGTTTATCACTATTTATAACAAAAAGTAGGTGGAAAATTAGCTTTCTGTCCCTTTGTTGGTCACCCTGTGGCTTTCATCTGAGCTTTTGTTTGAAAACACGGCTGCAGGTGATTACTCCAGTGGGCCACCAGCCTACTCAGCCACATTTCAATTTTCTTTAATGCTGAATTTGGAGTTTCAAAGCTGCAATTTGCCATTGTGAATTTCCCCTTCTGTGCTGTGCCTCTGTTTCAGGGCATCAGACGACACAGGGGCACATTCTCGCTCTTGGCCTCAGATTAAGGTAGCCCAGGTCTACTTTTTCCTTTTTAATCTTTTGTTTCATTTTGCATCCATTTTACAGTGCCCTGCAGAGTGGCAAAGAGGATGTGCCATGGTGGAATGACACCGTCAGGATTTCTCCAAAGTACTTCAGGCAGGATTTCAGGTTTGTCTTGCTGGATAATCAAGTACTTTGCTTTATTGTTACTTATATTGAACAGCTCACATGCTATTTCCTTTAGAAATGCCTCAAGTGCCCATGTTAGTTACAATTCTTAAATAACTGAGTTCTTAATGGCACTGCAGGGTATTTAACAACAAAATATTGCTGCAATTATGGAATGGCAAATAAACATGTTATCGATTAGTTCAGAATTTGTGATGAAAATCACAATCAGGAGATTAAATCACCACCACATTTGTGAAGACCCTGAGAGATTATGGGCAAATCTGTTAATTTTGCAGTGTGCCTCTTCTGTGGAATAAGAATTAAAATATTGCCTTTTCCCCAGACTTTTTGCTTGCTCAGACAAAGCAAGCTCCTTTCTGCTGGAACCGCTATGGTGCGTGCACTCTTGTGCAAGAGCCTTAGGCACTACACTGCTATTGAGCAAATCTGCTGCAATGAAATATTAAATTATAGTAAGAACAAAGAATTTAAGTTACTACTGTCTTAGGATTTAGTTCAACATACAGTAGATTCCTTTAATTTGTAGTTCACAGTATTCCACGTATTGGTATCTACAGCAAGACAGTCAAACCCTTGATTTTCCTTGAATCATACACATTGTTTTACATACATTACAGTCCACAGAGACTCAGCAACAGAGAGAGCAATTAACAAAGCAAACAAACTGCAGTAATGAGCCATATAAGGAAGAAAAGCAGAAATGTCACCACCAGCCTTCAAACTTATGGCTCTCCAAGGCCCTCCTTGTGCCATGCAACTTCCACTGCTCCATCAGGCACAGATGCCTGCTTATTTTGGAGCAGAATTTGCTTAGAAAACATCTCGTGGTCAGCATGATTTCATACCTCATTAACATTGTCCTGATGCAAGTAATGGAAATAAAAGTCCTGGAAGCCACCAATTGTGTACACTTGCAGAAGCTGCTTGCTTATCAGATGCTTAAGGAAGGCAACGAAAACTGAAAAGAGAATAACCCAGCAAGTGGTAGCTGGGTTAAGGATGAAGACAACTGTCAAAAGTAAGGAGATTAGAGTAGGCACCAGTGGCACTCAGAGCTTAAGATAGTGTGGACTCCATTACTTGGGGATGGGGAAAACAGATCACTGTTTGCCTGTACACTGATAATTTTTGACTTTTTATTAAAAACTGCATTGGGAAAGTGATATGGGTAAAAAAAATTCTACTCTTAATGTCATGTAAAGCTTTTTTTCTCAACTCAGATTATGTCAGGAAGGTTTCACCACCCCAGAAACACTAATGTGGGCACGGGCAAGATGGAAAAATCTGGTGAAATGGAGCAAGTAGGCAGGATGGGGATCACAGAGGAAATCCTGCAAATCAACTTTCCTACCAAGGAAGGGCCCATTGGTCAGACAGAAGTCATTAGTTAGGTCATTTGGTATTACATCCAGGAAAAAAACTCAGCAATCTCACTTAACTTACCTCTGCTAACAATTTTCAGAATTCTACATCAGGTTTCTGCAGTGAAAGAAAATTTTTTCAAGTAACCTTCTGTAGATTATCTTTTTTCACATGAAACAGAAGCAAATTGGGCATTTAAACGTGGAGGAGAGTTTTAGTGACAAATTTCCCATTAGGGGTACTGGATCTGTGAAATTTGGGTCTCTGGTCCACAAGGCAACACTTGAGTAAACAAGCCAACTCTGAGTTGCTATCAAAATCCACAGTGTTTTAAGCTAATCTATCACTCACACAAAACAGAATGCAAACCATTTTCTATGGTGCATAATGTGAAAATATACAGTGAAAGAACGTGATGAAAATGAATGGGGAAAAAAATTCTTTCAGGCTTCCTTTATCCAATCAACTAAGTACCACTTGAAAACTAGCTAAGCTATCTTTATTGCATTGTAATTAAACTTCATGTCTGTTGATTACACCAGAATTTAGTTGGGTTTTTCAAGTTGCCAGCCACAGAGATGTTAAAACAGTTAAACTAGTGCTGTTACCAGCATCCTGTTTTAGCCATCTTCACTAGCCATTTCCAATAATAAAATGTTCGATTTGCAGCTGCTCTTTCTTTCTCCCTTACTGAAACAACTTGAGTTTGTGCAGAAAGATCCCACTATCTCCAAACAGTATCTTACTTATTTGGCAAAAATTTGTACAGATTAACCATGACACAAATGGCGTCTCAAATCATGGACAACGTGGAAATTATTTTGAGAAGCAATGAGCTCAGTTACTGTGTTAAACAAGTCTGTAAATATATGCAGACCCAAAAAGGAATATTTTGATCCTGGAGGAGTGAAGGAAAACCAAAATGAGGAAGATTAACAAGTAAATCTGCTACAACCACTACTCCCTGAGAAGGATTCCTCCACACTGCCCTACCACCACATCCTGCTCCTTTGCTCCCCACAACCCCACACTTCTTAGGGCTGTTTAACACAAGCAGCTGTACCTTGATTGTTTCTGAATTTCACTATGTAGGAGAATAAAGGCTGATCTTGCAACCAAACCACAAACACTAAATACCACCACAAAAACCCAGCAAGATGACATTGTAATGCAAGCACTTTACCAGAACTACCTTCCACACGTCCTACCGGACACTGGGGCTGGCTGTGCTCCACTGCTGTGCCCTGCACGAGAACAGCCCATCTTCAGGTGATCCCAGCAAGCCTCTCAGGGCAGCTGCACAGCTCAGGCACTTCCCACAGCCAACTGCTGCCAGCCCACTGCAAGCAACACTCTTCCATTGTCTCTGCTACAGGATTCCCCATCAGAAAGCAAGAGTCCGGCTCTCTCCCTGATATGCCACATCATCCCCTATCAAGCAAGTCTGGCTCCATCAAGCATAAGAAGTCATCAGCTTTATAGCAAACACATAATTCACCCCCACCATTTCCTCTCTTGTTTGGCAGCTGACCTCCCACAGAGGCGTCTGAAAGGGGCATTAATGTTTTTTTGTCAGTCCATTTTGTTTAGCAGCCATCAAAATCAAATCAATGCCTCCTTCATTGTTTTGGCTTTTTCCTTTGCAGTTTTTTCTGTACTTCACCTCATAATCGCTGTGGGCTTTGGGCCCTGATTTATCACCAGGTTCACAAGGCTGTTGCTTCATGGGAGCAATAACCAAAAGTGTAATTCCAGCAAGTTTGCTTTTCAGCGTGTTCTTGCTGAAGGCAACAGCTATATCCGTGCTACTCTTGAACATAACTCAGACCCCAGTGTTCCCAGAAGAAAGAAACAGAAGTAAGACTTCAGAAAAAAATTTCTTTTGCTCTTCCCTAATTCACCCTTCCTTTTCCATCCCTGTACCTCCCAGCTCCTGCTGCAACTGGAGCCCAGTGGCTGGCTGCAGAGACTCTGCAAGCTGCTGCAGCATTGTCAGCTGCAGAGCAGGAACCCGAGTCTGTGGGTCCTCACGCAGAAGAAGGGCAGAGCAAGGTGGTGAGGGAAAGCTCTCCTGAGACAATAGAAAGGGTTGGTCCCTCCCTGACCCAGGCTGGGAATGCTCCCACATCCCAGCTATATCCTCTGGTTTGGCATTCGGGTGACCCAGGAAATGCTAAGGGTAAGTCTGACAGAAGCATATTGGCAGGCAAAAAAAAAAAAAAGGGGGGGGGAAAAAGGTCATATAATAAATTGATTCAAGAAAATAATATTTTATGTTCACCAAAGACCAAGCTTATGAAATAACCAATATTGAATTACTCACTGAGCTCTCATCCTACAGCTCTAATACAAGTTCTGTCCTGCTGGAGCATACAGAACACAGTCCTTCATTCTCAGAGGTACTAAAAATCTTTACTTCTATATAGGTGGTTATAGATCCTGTTTACACATAAAATTTCATGCTTTTATAAAAGTAAATTCCAAAGCAAATATAACTCTTCAGAGCCATTATTGCCAGGCTTGTTAATTCTTTCAGCAAGCATCCGGTCCAGCCACTCTGCCTCAACCTTCTTCAGAGGCTGGTGAGATTTATTTCAGTGCCTGACACTCGAGCCAAGTACACTGTCCTTTAGTTTCTCTGCACATTTTATTACGCAGCAAACTTCCTCCTCTGTTCTTTCTTGTACCTTCTCTCCCCTGTTTCCACCTCACACACCTGACTTGCAACCAGCAAGGGTGTTTTATTAACAAGTGTCTTCAGGGTGACGCTCGCTTTTTTCTACCTCATGACTGTAAGTGCAATTAAGCCCCGATCTTTACATGTGGCCTCTAAGAACCACAGTAATGGAACGAATAAATCATTATGAATAATGCTGTCACAGGGAAACTCATATTCTCTTCCCTTTTACCCCAAGGCCCCCAGCAGGGTGTGTGAGTGAGGCAAATGCTCTTTGATGCTGGAACTTGTGTGGCAGCACCATTGTGACATTCTTTCAGCAGAATGTGGGAAATAACAAATCCGACAAACAGCACCACAACGTGCCAGTATGGAAGTTACCTCTTACACTGGGTCCTTTGGATACCTCTATAATTTAGGAATGAAAAATATCAAGTATTTCTTTCGGGTGATGCATCACTGCACTGGAACACTGCAGGAAGACTGAGGCATTGAAACATTTTAGGGCTTAAAAGAATCCTGAGTTTCCTTTTTAAAGTTTAAGGAACAGTGCAACGCGTCTTTTCTTCATTTTTTTTTCCCTTTCATCTTTTTGACAAACCAGTTACTCTAAAGAAAATCAGTCAAATGGTCTAAAACAAACCAACCTTTCCAATGCATACAGTCCTGCATGGGCAAATTTCTGCACAAACAACTGTGGAAGAAACATAGCAGTAGGTAAACAAGATCAATCCACCCTCAGGCTGTTTCTCTGTGATGAAGTTCTGTTTCAAATGAATCCAGTCATCTCAAAACAGTTTGGAATATCTGACATTTGTAATTCTGCCCCCTTCCATCAAAGCAGGCATTTCAACTGTGCAACATTTATATTCCACTTATATTCAGTACTATCATATTACTGAAGTATTTCTGGTGAAAGTTCTTATGGAAAGAAGCTAAAATTCATTAAGTCACTGCCACTAGCCCACATTAGGGAAAACCAGATATCTTCAGGGAGAAGAATCTTCCCAAGAGAGAAGATATAAAAAATTATCTTTCAAATCTATATACACAGAGCACATAAATGCATACATATGAAGACAAGAGAGGCAGGGGGAATGTAAATCAGAAAATATTAATTTCAGTGAATGTAGCAACAATAAGAGGAAGACTTTTATCCTAAAGCACTTCATTGTGTAATACACAGTATTCATCTATTAAAGAGGCTCAGGAGAGTTCACCCAGACCAGACAGCCTCAAACATGAGTATTAGTACATTTCTTAAGATCATCAGTTGCCTAATGTTGCATCGCCAGCATCATGTTTGTTTTGCATATTAGGGTTTTTCCTCAGAGTGCAGTCGCAGCAGATTTTGGAGATCATAAGAGGGCACGTGAGCAAATGAGCCGGGCAGATGAGCCAGCCTTCTGGTGGCTCCTGTACCTCTTACACACGTCTGCTTTCCACCCACTGCTTGAAGAACAGCACAGTGCTTAGCAAGGAGCAGCAATTAGTATGGGGTTATCAAAGAACTCAAACCAGAAAGTTTTACCTTCTGGATCACATAATTTATCAAGCAAGTGAAGCTGAGTCTTGCTTTCATGGATATCTGAGATTGTTTCCTCAGTGACTTCTCATTTGATTTACTGAACCTTTCCTGTTCCCTCAGTACTTGCACTGCACAGGAGGAAACAGAAATGATGCTTGGAGTGAGTAATTGGGGTTGAAGAGAATAAGATGTATAAAGGGACATCACCAAGGCAAACACTACAGGCTAAACCCTTGACAAGAACTCTGGAAAGAGGCAAGCAGAGGCCAGCCAAGGGCTCTACCATCTTCATGTCATCCTAGACTTCTTACCCGTTTTTTTTTTTTTTAAATTGTCCTAGGATTCTTGTAGCTAAAAGAAATTTTAAGCAATCTGGTTTACACTGCATAAGATATGCTATTAAGTCAAAATTCCCTAAGACATGTATTCAGGACACCCTTAGAGGGACAGGGCCTTCCTCCATGCAACAGGACAGAAAATATTCTTGGTTTTACCCTTTTACCAAGATCAAGATCCAGAAGTCAACTGCCCAGTGCTGCCAGCCCAGAAACTACAGCAACCCTCCAGTTTGCTTCTTCGTCTCCCGTTGGAGCTCTGAGTGCAGAGAGACTGCCCAAGCCCTCTACAGTATGTGGGATGGGACATACAGTGATCCCAAACTAATTAGTCAGGGAAACATCTTTATTTGTGCAATCACTAAATCCTTTACAAAAATTTAGACTTCACATACCTTTGGGAACTGAAGTTTTAATTGTGTTTAAAAGTCCCAACTCCTACAAATGTAGTATTGTGTTGAACAGACCGTGACCTGACTGGAGACTTGAATCACATGGAGGCTTAGATGATGTATTGAAATGTATTCCCCATGCATTTATCTCAGCTTGGATAATGAAACTAAGCTGTTTAGCTTCATTACCCATGAAATACCCTTAAGAAATATTTGTGCCATATTACAGTGAGCAGAGTTGACTTTCATTTTCACACTCTTGATCTGTTCTGGCCTGTCTTCTTCTCTGTGCCTATACTGATCTGGGGAGCTCTGCAGTGAAGGAATAATGCCTTCCTGTCATCTCTGGGTAGATCCTATAGCATGTTGAATATTCTAGTATAAAAAGCAAATGATAATAATTCACCAGTAAGAAATTTTACTTTTCAATTCCATGCTGCAGCATATGGAAACACTTTTTGCCCTTGCCACTTTCTTAACAAATTAAAACTAAAATAACTTTGTAAAATACAGGTAAACAAAACCCCAAGAGTATTTATCTCTCTTAAAACCAAAATGCTGGGAGCACATCTTTAGCCTACACAAAGTGTAGTTTATTTCAGAAGTAACCTGTTGACCACCAGTGAGATAAAGGCACTTATACCACGACAGTTCTGATTCCACAGGAAGAAAACCCTGACTGCTTTGCACTGCTGGTTACATGGCCTTCACTTCACTGTTCTCTTATGATTAGCCCAAGCAGAAGACTCCTAAAGATTGCAAAAGAAGCATTAAACTCCCCACAAGATATCTTAAAATGGCCAGAGGTACTGTCAACTTACTTTCATTTCTTCTTAGCTCAGCATATAATGTCAGTCATATGACAGTGATTTAGAACAGATAAAATCCCATAAGGAATTTACTGGTATTTTCTTTAGGTGATTTATGTAACAGATTTTGCTTTTTACTGATACAGAGGATCTGCCTTGCAGCTGAAACCAAACAAAAATGAGGGATCAACTAGTGGACAGCAAAAAGTAACACAGGAGTGAGCACTTGACATTCTCCACTGCTGTCATGCCTAATGCAGAATGAACAAACTTGAGCATCTTAATCACTGGGGAGCTGAGGGAATGTAAGGCTGCAGGGTCTGCTTAACACTTTGTGAGATCGGACCCTTTCTGGTTTTCTCTCAATGCACATTTCACAGGGGGATGATGGGCGCTTCCACCTGGGATAGAGGAAGATGTGAATGAGTCATAGGGCACTCAAGAGATGAGGCCGCTCCGAGCATCACCTCTGAGCTGAGCTGCAGATCAGTGCAGCAGGCAGAAAAGAAGTAACATTATCATATAAACCCAGTGTCTGTGATTCATCTCAATCCTAAAGCAAGCTTGTCAGCTCCTAAACACTAAACTCCCTTGTCATTACTTTTGTTTAAGTCATGTAGAACAGGCTACTTCATAGCACCATTTGTTCAGGGAAGGAATAAATGTGATGTCCATTGTTTGAAATGTAATGGAAGCCAAAATGCAAGCAGTAATTTTAACATCTACTAGTTGAATGACTTGAGAAAAATTATTTACTAGATGTGAAGAGTTAAGGTGAAAGGACTTTCTGCTGGCCTGAAAACAACACCTAATAGCTAATCCTTTCACAATAAATCATGAACAAGATAGACTGGATGTGTCTTCTTGTCCATAGATTGCATTGAAAATGTAACTAACTATTGATGTTATGTAGTAAGAACAAAGCCAGATTAAAAAAAAAAAAAAAAAGCCCCAGAGTTTTATATGCTGTCAAGTGATAAATGACTGGCAAGAAGGAAAACTTGGGCAGGGCGAGAATTGGTACTTTTATACTTTCAGCTCATTTCTGTCATCTACACAAAATACTCAACATTTTAAAAAGGTAAGATTCTCAAAAACCTTCTGTATGCATACATGTGAAATCTAACTCAAAAGCATGTTTTTTTTAAGAGAAAAAGCAATTTTATCCTTTCTCCAACCTACAGAAGGAAAGCTGATGTCTGCTGATACAAATCATCATACATTAAAATGTGACGCCACTATTTCTTTCTGTAGATATAACAAAGGTTATCTGATATGCAGTCTAATTTGAGCTGGAATTTAGAGATGAGTGAATTATAATAAAAATTCTACAATAATCAAGTAACGACACATGCAATTACCTCAAGGCAGTAAGTGACAGCATTAACATAAGGGGACGAATCTGGTGACCCCTGAGATACAGACACAGCTCTCATGTCTGGTGCTAAGTAACTGGGCTTCTCAGGGCATCTGAAGCAGATCTGGCCCTCTCATGTAGACATTTGTCTATAATCGCAAACAGTTCACATACGACTTCAGAGATGTTGGCACATTTTGTTGAGGACATGGATGATTAATTCTGATTTACTCTAAACCAGGTTCTGTTCTTTCTGCCAGGTAACATTCTCTGTTCATACCTTAAGTGCCATACTTTATGCAGCCCGTTGTTACACTCAAATATAACAATTCGTGGATGATGGATTCCCATGCACTGGATGCTGCCATTCTTTCAAATATCCATACATTTGCTACACTAGACCACACTGCCATGTAATGGGTTAGGGAGTAAGAAGTACAGACATTTGGAGACCCCTTTCATGCAAGCAAACTGGATATGAGACAGAAGTATGTGCAGATATATGCAAATTTTGCTTTTAGAGGAATGGAGGCCTAAATCACAAGTACTTCAAGTGCTTGCTAGACAATTCAGGAATATTTTAAATTACAGTCTCAGGCTGAGATATGATGCAAAGATTGTCTACAAAGAAGTTCATGGAACAATCTTGATTTTATGAGGCATATATCACATCCCAAAAATTTAGTTTTGTTACTGTTCTGAACTAGTTTGTGTCTCCTGGACTCCTGAAACTTTTCAAAGGATTAACTTGACCTAATGCTGCCACTTATTCAAAATGTGTTAATTTATGGGGAAGGTGTCTTGTCATATAATGACATAAAATCATGACAGGACGTGCCTTCATCACACATCAACACAACATGCCATGAAACTACAGTGAGATGAAGCTATTCCGTGCAGTACAACAAATACGATTCTCTCTAGTGAAAAACCAAAGAGAACTGTGAGTTATGTCAACTGTAGTGACAAAACAGCCTGTAGTACGAATCCTTTGGAGTCAGGCCAAAACAAACAACTAACAGAGACAAGATCACACACTCAGAGATGTAAGAGTGGCAAGCGGGTACTGCTCGGAGTGCTTCTCAGAAGCAAACGTTCTTTGCATGCATTTTTTTGGTGTTAATTTTTTTGCCATTGATACAGTGCTGAGGCCAAGCAAAGTAACTCTGAATATTACGCACCATACACTTTAACTACTTAGTGCCCTGCTTTATTATTTCTTCTTTTTAAAACCATGCCAGTGCGTCTTTAACATGAACGGCCAACTTCTGCAAACAAGACAGTTAAGAGGAGAACGGCAGCCCTCTGAAAACTCGGCCAAGCCTGGAACAAAAGCAGCTATTTAAACAGTGAACATTGAAAAGTCTGTTAAATCATCTGATTTATGTAACTTGAGCCACGCTATGTGAGGTGTTTCCTCCCCACTAGCCAACTCTGAGTGCCACAAGGGTGAAGAGAACAGGGTTCCTTAGAAACGTCAACCTCTGTTTATCAAAGAGCTTTGTAAAATTATTAAAATAACATTTCAGTTACAGTGGCTGCCCTTAGAAACCTGCCAAATGCTTCTGATAACTGAATAGGTACCTCAGTAGTCCCAGCATTCCAAGAATTTCCTACCATAAGCAGCAGGAAACACAAGTTAATGCTCAGGCACTGCAGCATCCACTGCCACACTGGCAATCTTACATGGAACACATGCTGTGGTGTCCCAAACCAGCACATTCAGCCTTAAGAAAGCAAGATGTATTTATCAGTTGGGATATTCCCTCAACAGCAGAATTACTGAAGCCTGCTGAAGGCTTGAATTCCTGCCTTATGTACCCTACATCTCCCTCCTTCCCTGGTTGCAGTGGGCTTCCACCACTAGCAGCACCACAGTCTTCCCATTGTGGCTATTAGGGCAGCACAGAGCAGGGCTGCAGGGTCAGGGTGCAAGAACCCTCCTCTTCCCACATGCATCCTTCCCTCCACCAGAATATCATTATGTCCTCTCAAATCCTGCTACTGATTTTTGCAGAGCTTGGAGAAATATCTCATGATGTTCCTTTCTTTCTGTTGAAAAGGGCTATTTAAATAAAAAAAAAATACAAAGTTTTTGGAGAGGTAAACAAAAGTACCTACAGCTCATGTCTTAAGAACCTCGAATGTTTTCAGAGGTGGAAATTGTAATGATGGACAAGTCATGAGAACATTTTGGTGAAAAGATGCATGCAAATGGTTCAATCAGAGATGATGACAATTCTGCCACCACTGCCAGTAAGCTCAAGGCTTCACACTGATCATTCATGACTGATACACTTGGGATGATAAATATCTACTTTCTCTCTATTAACTTTTTACCATTTTGCTTTCTTGTTCTCCATTAACACCCTATTACAGTAAAGCAAACATACAGCTTGAGGAACTAACCACATTGTGTAGCTTTAGACTGACTTTTTATGAGCTCCCCAAATTTTCTTTCTGAGCTGTTAGCATGTTCTGGAGCTGACCTCCTCTGTGACATCTGTACAGCTCCAAGAGCTTCATGTTCATAATTAAAAGTGACAGTGCTCCTTTTGGTTAAAATTAACAGAGTTGAAACTTAACAGAAACTGCCTACTCAAGGAGTCACACCACTCTCCATTATCAGACTCTAAATTATTAACTTGCCTTAGTTTTATCATGATTAATTATTAAAATTCAGCTCCTTGTCAACATATTCATCATAGAACTGATAGATTAGCAGTGTCTCATGCTATATTGGCTGTGCTCTAAACAGTGACCTTTCAGCAGTATTTCATGTCTCAAAAGGATCGTTGTAGTGGCACATTTTACTCAGGATAATAAAAGGAGCAGAAGAAGAAACAGTAACCACTACACTGGAAATTTAAGGCAAATCCTATACTCCCTTTTATCTCAAGCACCCAACTGAGTTAAGGGGGGAAAACAAGAATCAAAGGTAGCTGACTTGCATTCTGCAGCAGGAGGAGGAAGGGGTTTCTACTAATTTTTTTTTCACTTTTTATTTTGGTTTTATTCCCTCAGTACTCCTCCCTTAAGACTCAAGATTTAGAGGGATTGCTCAAGATTTAGAAGGATACTGCTGAACTGCAGCAAGGTTTGCCTCTGAGAGGCTACAGTTGAAACTATTCACTTTCAATGTTGCATTCCTGGCACTAAAAACAAAAGACTTTGTTATTTGAGGAATTATTTTTTTCTTTTAAACAGCAACAACTACAATTCTTTGCAGTGTCCCGCATATTTAACACTTATTGGAAAAGTCAGCTGAATACCACAGATTGTAATCAACATCTTTCACAGATGCCAGGGTTTTTTTCTTTCCTTTTGAACGTTCAGAGCTTTGCAAGTCATTAGTCCATTAGTACAAAGTTAAAGTATGCCAATCAATGTCATTTAAAGCTGTAGGTCATCTCGGGTTTTCATAAACAACCTTAAGGCTAACGACAGCTACCTACCCTTCTGCTCTCCATTTCATTTCATCTTGAGCTTTCTTTGAAACATTAGATTTGGCATTTGCAAAGAAATAAACCCTCTGCAGGTGCTGCTTTTTAACCATGATAAAATAGAAATTATGTTCCCAAAAATCTCTATGAGACTTCAGGAAAAGGCAGGATATTGTGACCCGGGTTTATTCTTACACTTTCTAATATCCTTCGGTTTACTAGAACGATGTGAAAGAAGCCATGCCAGAAAAAACTGTTACTGTTTGGCTTTAAAGACACTCGATTCAGAGGTTAGAAAAAGTCTTGAGCTCGAGTTACTTGACCTGGCAACAGTAAATTCAGGTTTGATCTCCGGTCAGACCCCCTGCCCAGCCTTAGGCATATCACTTAATCTCTCAAAATGTCTCCGTTTCTCCCTCTAAATGAAAACAAACCGGATTGCCTGATATTTTCCCCCTTTTTTTTCTCAAGGTAGCACATTGGTGCAGGCCATTACAGTAAGCTGGCAGGGAGTTAAATATCTCTTGTGTGTCTTCCATCAACTTACTGCTCTCTGCCTACCTACAGGGAAAGGCCCTTTTGGGAAATAAAACTGCTGAAATCTGAAGCCCAGATTTCCAGGAGCAATGAAAGGGTTGTTTGCAAAATCTGCTGTCATCCTTGCACTGTCAGGGAAAGCATTTCACTTCCCAGTCTATCAGAAGTCAGGTAGCTGTGTGGGGATGCCAGCAAAAGGATGGATGGACTCCCTTATGGAAATGTGGGTGCAAAGCATAATGACTCTGGGAACAGTCAGACACCCAGGGCCAGGGTGAAGGAGAGCTAAAAAAAGCTGTGCTGCATGGAAAGAAGGAATGAGCAGGGGAAACTGCATCCCCTTCATTTCTGCTCAGCTATCAAAACAATTCTTCATCACCCCTCATTTTACTGAAAGGCAAGATGCTGTTATCACCAACCTGACAGACTGGAGACTCAACCCTGTTAGGCCCAAGCACCCAAACCAATCGGTGCTGGCTACTCAGGAGCAATTAATTCTTCCATGGACAGCTTTGTAATTGCAAATGTCATCTTTAACAAGTCTGTAGTTTCTAGCCCTATTAAAGGTTCTCATCCTATCCTTACAACAGAAGAATGTCCCTGTTGGTTTCATTTTTAATCCCAGAAAAGTCCCTTAAAAACAACATAACAAAAAGAGCAAAACCTGAAGGTTTGTTGTAAAAGAGGGAGGTTCACTCCCAGAGCCATTTCTGCAATGTGTTACCTGAGGCCAGCCTCTCAGTGCTCATAGCATCCAGTGTGTTGCCCACTTCCTCAAGGCCTAATTATAACTTTCTTGCTGGATCACTCCATGTCTGCCAGAATAAGTGAGTCCAGTAAATGCCATTCTCCTTTCTAACACACACCAGTTCCCCTGCTAATTTTAACTACAGAAATTTTTCTTAAATAGCATGGATTTGCTTGGTCTACCAGCCCTATCATCCTACCAAGCCACCCTAGGTAAAGTAAGTGTTGTGCATGGAGTTACTCCAGATGAGCCAGCAGGGTAAGGAAATATGACTGAGCATGTACTAGGTTCAAACTGGGTTTGCAAGTAAGGTGACTGTCAACTTTTTTTTTTTTTTTTAATTATTTTGTTTTTCCTCTGTCTCCTTTCTCATTCTGGCCCTCTCCCCTTCAGTACAAGGAATAATTTTAAATTATCTTGCACCAAAAAAAAGAAATCTCGAAGGCTCCCAAGCCCTCTTCAGCCTCCAATGGACTGTCACTCAGTACTCACTCCCAGTTCATGTCTTTCAGAGCTCCTCCATAAACCCTTTTCTCACTGTTTGTGAAGGGTTAAGGTTGACCCTTTAGCAGGACCACCCTGTAGTGCCAGAACTGAAGAGCACTGACAGGCAAGAGAGAAGGTAGCTGATGGCAAATTTTTGCCATCAAAACCTGCTACCCATTGTTCCAATTGCCAAATTGCCTGGCATCCACCACTAACCTAGGTTACAATAGCCTTCACACAGCCTGGGCATCAGTACATGATATTTATCAGCAGAAACCTGCTCCATCCTCCTCCCCAGCTGTCCATGTCGCCCTACACTCTACAGACAGCAATTCCCTGATAATCGGAATCAAGCGCTGACATTACAAACCTTTCCATTACTTGTGGTGTATTGCTGGTTTTAAAATACAGATTAAGCATAGAGTCACGCTGTGCCCTACATCAGGCTAGTGTTGTTACATGTTTATTAAGGAAGTGATTTAAAAGGGAGATCATGCAGTGAATTACCAATCCTGCACAACCTACTAAAAACTGGGTGATGAAACAACATAATCATCATAACATCAGCTTCCCATTACCTGATTTAGGGTAATTTGTATTCTCTGCTTCTGTGCAAACAGAATGTCACTTACTGCACTGTCAAACTTTATTTTAAGAGTTAAAAGGTGGCTTCATTATTCATAATTCTAACAATCGGGAACATAATTCTAACAATCTAAAATGTTCCATATGCCAGAGATCAAAACCTGTTAGCATGGAATTGGTTACAGGAGATTTAAACCAAATTAAAGATCTGACAACATTAGTTTTTGAATGGGAAAGCATAAGAAAGAAGAGTTGCACAAAGACTAATTCTATGCATCTGCTCCTGCAGGCTGCTTTTGTGTTTCAAATACATATTGAAAGATAGAAAAGTTAATTATTTCTCTGGGCTAGGACAGCACGTGTGCGAGATGACGAGCAGGGGAGATGGCAAGTGCGTGCTGGTGTGTGCACTAGAGAGAGTCAGCTGGCCCTGCTTTTGTCCTCTTCCCTCAGTTTTGGTAGGACACCTGCCAACACCCATAGGTAACTATCACCCAGGGACCTTGTGGCTCTCCAATTCCAGACCTCCGGTCAGGAAGTGTTTTGAAGACCAGTAAACCACTCAGCACTGGTCTCCTCTTCATAAATAATTCCTCACGGCCATTGAGGAAGACTAGAGCTGGCTTTCAGCTTCATTATGGTTACTTGAGAGCACTCTCTGGTCTGGCATCTTCACAGACAGCTTATTCCTCTGTGGGAAATCCTAGTGGGCTATGGGGAGTGGTGAAAGAGAGCCGTCAGCAGTGACTACTTGCCTAGCTGGAAGCCACACTCCTGTGCACTTTTCATGCAATCAATCATGAAGGAAAGGTCAACAGACAGCTTTCAAATAACCGATCCATTTAACTACTGACATTGATCTGGGCCAGAGAAGTGGAGTTGGTGCAGGGGGGAGGGAGGAAGGGAGAGTTCAGTGGTCAATCAGTGGAAATTTAAGCTCCTTTTGGTCTAATGGGAAGCCTAAATACAGTCCGAAGCTTTCTGCTTTAAATCTCACTGCGATTTGCTTAAGGCACTATGGGACCTTTACATGCTTGTCTTATAAAATTAAAAAAAAAAATAAAATCCTGCATAAAATTAAATATGTAAACCAGAAGAGATCCATATTTCACTGATTAATGCAGCACTGCTCCAGTAAGCATAACGGGTGGGGTAGAGGAATAACAGGGAGAGCCCCATGCGTGTTCCCAGGGCCAACAAAACTTTAGCTGTTTTGCTTTGGCTTTGGTAAGAAAAATGTTCTTCCTCCCATCCTAAGCACATCCTCCAGTGCAACCCAAAGCAAATGTCACCAGCCATTATGGAGACCAATTAATTACCTTCCAGCTAAAAGAAAGAAAAAAACCCACAACCCTACCTCACAATTACAAGATTAGAGCTTTCCAACCCTGCACCCTCTTGTGAAGAGCCAATGTCTTACAATAAATGTCACAGGAACAAAGTAGAGCAATACGTAGATGCCAGTTCACTGCCCAGGCTCAGTTCCAGATAACCCCGGTCCATACTCTGTCAGTAGAGTCCTACAGCCCCCAAACAATATCCTGTGCTGGCTAGATTTTGTTCTCAGTGCACAGATGCCACAGAGCACAATGTGAATGTGTAGCCAGGAGAGAGAGAAAGCAGATTTGCTGTTCCCACTTCAATCCATCGTGGCATAAGGATGGCTAGTGCTGGATCCCAAGCTGTGCTCCCAGAACTCTTTCCACAGTACTTCACGTGAACCACATAATCTACATAAAGGATACATGCATTCCACCAGCACCTACAGCCACTTGAAAGGGCCTTTTGGTGACAATACATTGAAATTTATCTAAATCAGGGCTTCAATAGCTGAATTTAGTCTCTTACCAGATCAAGCACTTCATCTCTCTGTACTTCAAATCCCCATCAATAAAGTGGAAGGAGTCTCTTGCAGGCATGTAGAAGGATAAATATATGTATTATGATATGCTCAGTGATAAGGATAATGAAGCATAAAAGACAGACAGCCTGACCAAGAGATAACTGAAATCAGTAGAAGGATTCCCTCTGTATTAATTGGGCTTTGGCTGTAGTCTCCATTTAAAGGGAACAAGGCGCACAAGGATTTCTTGGTTCCTAAGCTGGAGGTATAGAACAATTCTCTGAATCCCATAAGAGCTATTTCTCAATCAAGTGTGGTAAGAAAAGAATCTCTGTACGACACGCTACTACAGAAAAATATGACATGAAATCCTGTGTGTGTTTATGTATGTATGTCAGGGGAAATGATATTAAATACAAGGGAAAAAATAGAATTAGATATCAAAAACAGGATTAAACCATAAAAATCTGTCCAGTATGGAGAATCCAGTTTGTAAGATAATCTTTTCTATAAAAGCCAGAATATTAAAGTAAATAACTCAGAAAAACCCAGGAGAATCTGAGCTTTCAGTAACCAGCCAGATGGAGAATGCAATATAGGCAAGAGCACTGCATCCCACATTTCATATATCTAAGAAAAAAATAAAAAGCAAGCTATTTCTGGGGAACATTATTGCTCCTCATGGTTTCCTCAATTATTTCTTCCTTCTGCTCCTCCCCATGTGCATCGCCACTCTTAGCAAAGTCAACCATTTGCACTGAAAAGTACAATTTTCTTGCAGAACTAATCACACATTTCCTGCCCTCTCCATGGCATGGAGAAGCCTCAGCTCTCTGCTCTAGCTCCCTGCCACACTGCAATCTGTAAATACATTTCTTGCACAGAGCAAGGAAGCCAACTCAAAGGTCTGAATAGGCTTTTCAACTTTCATTTTGTCCAAACAGAGGGGGCTGTTAGTCTGTCCTTTTGCAGGGGAGTCTACACAGACAGGCTGGAAATGCTTACGGATTCTTTAAGGGAAAAGCCAGCAGTCATGACAGTCCACAAACCACCACCACTGGGTCCTGCCCCATGTCCACAGAACTCTTGCTGCCTCCACCCAGCTATCACACCACTGATTTACAGATGCAAATCACTTGCATTTTTGAAAATCCAAAACAGAACATACCCTGAAAAATGAACTTCATTAATTTCCAAAATAGTACCCAGCTTTACCGTCTTGGTCTTTTAGGAAAGAGCACAAGCATCTAGACTTTGGGAAGTATGAAGACATGCCATAGTATGCTGCCAGTCCTCACAAGTACACAAGCAGTAAGCAAGGGATTAGAGCTACTAAATTATTGTGCTATTTCAAAAATTTATTTATTCTATTTTATTTAAATTATCTTAGTTTTAATTATCGATAATGAAAATATAATCTTTTGTGGTAAACAGGTTCCGAGGCTTGATTAAGCCTACAGACTGCAGGAACACAGAATAAAACTGTTGAAGAGGATAATGCAAGAGGATTCACAACTCCGCAGTACAAACTGTCTAACACACAATTAAAGGCAGACATAGGGCAAACTAAGCAGGAAAATGGTACCCCAGAAAACAAACAAACAAACAAACAAACAAAAAAAACCACAAAAAACCCCCCAGCAAATTTTGGCATATTAATTGAAAGGAACTCTGTTTTCTAAACACCCATGAGGATCTAGACTTGGTATCCAAACATCTTTGAAGATCACAGTCTTAGCTATCTCCAGCCAGCTTGCATCCACCTCTCTCCGAAAAGCCCCACCAGAATCAGTGGTTTCATTCTGCATCCCCTTCCATCTTGTGTTAATTATTTACATGGGTAGTGTCAGTGTGAGTTGATCTTGAGCATCACAGCGCAAGCGCCTGCAGAAACTCCCACCTGATCTATTACGTGACTGAGACAAGAATCATTCAGCTCCAGCAGGAAATCTAATCATCAGGTTTTATCTAATGATAACGCCTGCTACATTATCCCACGGAGACAGAATTCTATTTTATCCAACAGTTTGGGGTTGCTTCTTTCAGGCTGATATGTCACAGTCAAGGAAGAACATGAACACGGGGAGACTGGTATAGGAATAACAAGGGAAACAGTAGGATAAACATGTTCAGAAAAAACAACCAAATAGGCACATATTTTACTGAAATAGACCCATGTTTCTCTTAAAACAGTTTAAAAAAATGTACGATTGTTTAATGAGAAATGTGAAATCAAGCTTTAGTGATCCCCAGCTCTTCAGCTGGATAAGCAACAACTTGCCCTTATTTTGATTAAGGAGAGCTATTACATGGTTTTCCTGAAGCTATTATTCTGCTAGGAGCATGTTGTAATTTACAAGTTTCTCCAAAAATCTTCCTTTAATGAAATGAATAGGAAATTAATGCTACCAGGCAGAAGGCTTTTAGCTAATAGTTTCTAACACTTCTCTCTGAGATATTGGAAAGCAATTTTCATTTACCAGCTATCTAGAGGTGCAAACAACCTGTAGTTTCACTGACAGCACTTTGATCCTCTTGTCTGCAGTTGTCAGACATTTTTGGTTTGGGGATAGCATACAGCAACTGTGACGTCTTCTGCCCAGAAACACTGACACACAGTATGAGCCTCGACCCAAAGTGACAAGAATTTCAGAAAACAGCATTCCACTTAAGGCACAAATAGGTCTAAGATATATTCTGGTTCCAAATATGATCAAGACAAGTTGGGTTTAAACTCCCACTGGCTCCTATGCATCGATGGAGATGTTACAAAATACACGTTAGTCACAGAACAGTGAAAGGGCCTACCCAGACTGAAACTCAGGACAGCAGGCATGTTGTGCAGAAACAGAAAGATAAGGGAAATAATATCTTTACATTGGTCCAAAGCAATGCCCTGGGTAAAAGGCCAAGACTAATTTAAAGACTGAGACAAGAACTGATAAACCCATCCTCAGTCAGCCTTAGAAGTAATTAACTAACATGTGCTAGTTTCACCCAGATTATTATTCAGAAAAGGTAAAAGTACCCAGCTTGCTGAAGGACTTGAGTACCCCTTCTAACACTCACATGACGGTGATGTTGGGCTAGTGAGTGAGGCCCCATGGCCATAGCAAAATACCAGTTTGTACCAGAATCCTAAAACTCTATCTTTGAATGGCAGCTGTAGAGGTGGCAGCAAGAGAATAAGGCAACCATCAAGAACGACATCAGGCCCTAAAGCAGAGGAGTACGAGTGATTCAGGGATGCAACATCTGCTGCTGTTGAATCGACACTACACACCACAGAGCCACATCACCACGTCTGCTGCCTTTTCCTACCACAGCAATGTGGGATAACAGTTGGCAGGCACACTCTGGACCCAGTGCTTTCCTCACACTTATGTCATGCTAACAGAGCCACTGCAAGTGTGAAAATACCACGAGTGATATCACTGCTGTCCCTTTCTGTCCAACAAATGGTGGTGCAGAAGGAAGGGTATCACCAGCCGGCTGAACCTGCATCAATGCCTACAGGCAGTAGTGCTCAGGCACGCCCAGTAACCCTGACCCAGGAATCTTTGAGACGGAGACAAAAAGCCATGTTCCTCCCATTAGGAAGAGTTAGGTTGGGAAGGACATAGGGAGTACTCTCTGTGCTTCACTCCTGTTAGTTCTTCTCTCAGGAGCCCTACTTTGAAGCGCTTTTGAATTACACGCCTGACACTGACTTTGAACAAGCTCTCAAAGTGATGCATGTCCCCTTAACTGACTTTTTATTTGGAAATACATTATTATATGGCCTTCTAGAGAAATGGAGTTGTCAACCACATGAATGACAACCCATGGCAGAAGACCAGTTCACAAACTCCCTCTTTTTCACTGTTGCTTGCAGAAACCTGAAAACTGAAACAAAAGCAAATAGTTAATCATTGCTCGCATATCATCTTAGTTAACAGAGCAGATGCAGGAATAAGCAGAAAATTGATGATTTTTCTTCACTAGGAAACAGGCAAATTCTTTTAAAGGAGATGAGATACTAAATTCTATCGTGTCTGGGCATAGCTCAAAACCAGGGCTGGCTTTTCCCAGCTTAAGGCTTGCTGCAACTTTTCAAATGTGGTATTTGCTATCAATCTTTAAAGAAGACAAGCTTAAAAGGTAACAGTTTCCTATGCTATTTATCCACTATTCACTTTTTAATTATATTAGTAAACAATCGATCAGAGACCTTAAATATTAGCTTGACTTTTTGGTTAAGAAGCCTGAAATGTCTGAGACCTAAGAGAGGATGGAAAGACTATGTGTGAAATTTAATCACAAAATAAGAAGAGCTCTGATGCAGAGCAGCAGACAATCTTTCCAGGCTGCACACATCATTGTTAGGATACCCACAGACCAGCTATCACACTTAGGGGATTGTTTCACATCAAGGAAAAGAAAAGGCGTGGGGGCAAAGACCAGGCCCTGGGCCTTGGATCTCTGTGCTTAGAGCCATAATTAGGGGAACTCAGGTCATGCTTCCTTTCTTTCTCGCTGTCTCTTTGGACCAAAGGATCCATCCTTCTGCTCTTCATTTCAGCACACTTCACAAAGGAGACCCCAGGGGGCAGGGGATGGTTTCTTACAAAGCAGCCTTATCTTTGCGATCAGAGCTGTTTCCTGGAAGAGGTCGGGTTTGCAGGGAGAGGAAGGACTGGAAGCTGGACTCCCTGGCAGTGCTCAGATCATTATAGTTCCCATTTAAAGAAACCTCACACTTTTCCCAAAACTGGGAGGAAAAAAACAAGCATCCTGACCAGCTCTTGGAAAGGCAGGGTCCATTCCCAATGAATTCCCCATGTCACAAGGATGCTTAATTTCAGGTGCAGGCTGTCCACCCCTCACCTGGGCAGTCTCAGGCAGAGCCAGTCTCTCCGGGCAGGGCTGAGCCCTCTACACGCAGAGAGCTCTGAAGATGACACCCTCATCAGTGGTTTCTGCTTCTGCTGTGTATCTTGCCAAAGCACCAGAATCACAGCCCCAGAAATTTTTTTTTTTTTTTTTTTTTTTTTTTTTGCCAGTATGACAATCATTGACTTCAGAGGGAAGGACAGACCTGCACAAGACCTGCTTGCTGTTATAAAATACCCATTGACACTGACACCAGTGTCACCAGGGTCCAACAATGGTCCGGTGGGTGAGAAATGGAACTCTTTGAAACAGGAGATGCAAGAAAAATTAGGAATTCCTTTCCCTGCTCCTTTATTTTTTAAAAGCACCCAGTTAACTTGGAACTTAAATGTAAAAACACTTTTCCATTGCTTTATAAATGTGTACAAACTCATCACACAAGAAAAGGCTACTATACCCACAAAATCCAGTCTCTCTCTCCTCTGAACTTATTTCACCCTGCCCTTACTTGTGTCTATTTCTGTGTTTTCAGAACTCCCTCCCTGTTCACAATAAACAAGTTACCCTCTTTGTCTCTCTGCAACTCACATATTGCATTTAATAGCTTAGCTTGACAACTTATTCCATATGTTTCCTCTGAGTAACAGTTCTGCCTGAATTTCCTTTCAATCTTAATTTCCTAATAATTAGATTGACTGCATAGCTCACTCTTTTAAAAAAAACCCTGAAACTTAAACCAACAAGCAATACAACACATGCAGAAAACACCAGGAGAAGAGGTTACTAGTGGTCTACTTTATTATTATAATTTTCAGCCTCTGTTCTGTTAATGTTCTTGTTAGGTCATATTAAATTGTTCTGTAAAAAATAGAAAAAATAGGTAAATTATTCTTTTATTTTTGTCTCATTTTAAAAAAATTAAATCAAGAAAAGCAGAGAAAAAAAGAATAGGTCTCTGGCCATCTACATTTTTTGAGTGGAGGAAAACTGCAGTCCATCCTCAAAATAAAAACCCTGAACGAATCATCCATGTAAATATGAACCTTTTATTTTCCCTGAGGTCTAGTTTAGAGCCTTCAATAATAACATCAGTTCTGTGGGCCTATATTACTCCATTTTAATGATGAAGCCAGTAAATACCTGTATGCTAGCCTAACATTTTAAAGGTTATCTTGCTGCAATGAGCACTAAATTCTGGCTCATTCTGAATGAAGAACACCACAGTCAAGATGTAGTCTAGTCTTTTTTTTATATCCACCTTTTTCATGATAATATTGCACCTTCCAGAAAGCTGCATTTCTTTTGTATTTACCTCTTTTCCATTTACCTCTTTTCCATGAAAGCTGTGGTTAAAAAAGAACAACTCTATGAATAATTTGGCCTATAAGACCAAAATCCCACCAATTCTGTTTGTACTTGATAACAGTGGTAGACCCAAACAACCACAGCTACAGTGTACCCTTTAACCCCATAATTTACAAGAATGTCCACAAGAACATCTCTTAAAACTAAGCGTGTTACCTTTCTAAATTAGCATCTCTCAGTGCCTCACGCACACCTAGCGCTGTATGTGAGCCCAGGATCACAGTCTGCCATCTGTGCAATTCAGAACAGATCCAGGAGAGCCTGTAATTGCTCCCGTGGTTATCTTACCTACACTCCTACTGCTAGGAGATGGGAAAGCTCATCAGATGCTGAACTCACAAAGCTCTCTTCAGACAAGGGCTCACAGCTTCAAGGAAAAGAAAATGCTTCTCTGTCTTCTCATTATTTCCCTTCTGTTCCTTGCCAACACATAAGCCTAGAGTGAATAGTAACTAGCCCAGCATTTTCTGGATCAAAAACCCGTGCTTATGTATTTGAAAATTCATAAAAACATTTATGCAAAAGAAAAATAAAAGCACATAAGACCTATACCTTCGTTTCTTCTCCTCAGCGCTGCCTCTGAATGGCTTGGATAAAAGGGATTTTCCTTTTATTATTCTTTTACCCTTCTTCAGACAAATTACATTTTTCAGCTGTGATGCTCTCCACCAAACTCTCCAAAAGAATTTCCTACCAAGGCTTCCCCAGCAGACCCCCAACAACCAAATCCCACGGTCGCTGCATTCCTCCTTTATTTTACCAATTTTTTTCTTTTTTTAAGAAAAGGAGAAAAACAACATTTTCCTGAGAGAACTGAGTGCATTTATTTCCTTTCAGGGTGGTAGAATAGTATACCCAGAAGGACAATCTTGCAAGGTTGCCATTAAAAAAACCTAGCGATCTCCACACTCCTGGAAAAGGCGTGCACGCAGGCGTGAAAATGGGAAACACACACATAGGGCCAAGAAGTACTCCACTACCCACAAAGCATGAGTAAGCAACAACAGGTTCTACACAGCCAAACAGAGCACAGGGCCCTTGACATCAACACCAGCTTCCGAGGCTGTTTGGAACCCAGCTGGCAGAGCTGCAGAGGTGACGCTCACAGCTCCAGGCAGAAGCAGGGGGCTGGGAGTGCCCCTGGGGACAGTGCTGCTGCCAGAAACCTTGTGCCACGGGGTCACAGCCAGGCTGCTGCTGGGCATCCAGTTCTTGGGATAGTTATTGTCAGCAGCTGTATTGCAAGGCTGCCCAAGGAGGGTTTGCCATGAAGTAGAACTCCCCTGTGCTGGATATCCCCCTGGATAAACCCACTGTTACCCCTCAGTCCCTTTCCATCCCTCTCTTTACAAAGCATTGGCCACCTCATTCCCTTGAGGTTTCATAGAAATAAAGGAAGGTGGTGGTGAGGTTTTTTTGGTTTTTGGAGCTTGAAGATTCTTTTTAGCCTTCTCACCTTGTTTGTTCTCAGTTTAGCAAACAAATATTTTCTGCATGAAATTACAGTAATTAATGAAAACCTTTTAAATGATTTTGCTTCAGCTCAGCCTTGAAAACTTGGTATGAAGTGGCTGGAGGGTAGTTCAGAACTGCTTTTTTCTCTTTTTCTCCACAGTGCCTGGATTACTTTCAGAAAATAGGCTCCCTGGCACTAAACAGTTTGCCATAGCCTCTCACTTACTGTAAAGACAGAAGGAAAAGAACTGCTGCACAAATCTGCCACCACACAACTTGTCATTCCTCCACTTCTCCCATTCTCAAGCCTGCACAAAACTGTTCCCGCTTGTGCCTGGCCACATTTCTATTACTCCTAGCTGAAATGCATCTTTGCAAAGCTCACTCGGTTAGCAGTGCTCCCAAAATGCCGGAGCACATGTTAAGCACTGTCAGCCCCTTTGCCTTTTGAAATAAGTCTTTGCACAGGGCATCTTTCAAAACAATAAATCCTGGATATTTAAAAATCAGCAGCAGGGTAAGAAAAAACAAGCTTCTCCACAGCCAGTGATAGCACCGGGGTTTATTTCTTCTTTGCTTGAACTTGCACTAATGAACTTGAGTGTTTTAAAAGTAACGTGAGACAAAGGTGTTGCCAAAAGTCAGTGATGAAGTTACTGAAATTTGACTCCTAATCATTCTCTGGCCCCGAGCCACCCCTGACCAAGTGGTTCGAGTGATCGGCAGAGGCCGGGGAGCACTGCAGGACCATGCTCAGGCAGGGGGGTGGGCAAACAAGAGGCCAATTCAGAGCAACTGGAAGGCATCCCAGAAAAACAAATGATGGAAATGTTTCAACCACCAAGCTGGGACTTCACCAAGCTTCTCAAAGAGGGAGTTGGTACAGCCAGCTCCCAGCAAGGATAAGTGAGCCACAGGGCTGGCAGTAGCTCTGCCATCTGGGACCATGCCCCCAGTTGTACAGCACACCTTCTCTTCAGGACATCTTCTTCTGTGGCCACTTCAGCAAGCAAACCATATGCATGGCAGTGAAACATCAGGCTGTCCAGCTGCAAGCCTCATCTGTTAGTATTTCATTTTTTGGGTGCACTCCTGGGAAAGTGCTTGCTCATTTCACTCCATAGGAAGCGAAGCAGCCTCACTGCCTCAAGAATAATTTACTGTCATTAATAATAATACACTGATATAGAACTTTTCATCCCAAAGGATGAAAAAAGCAATTTAGAATCTCCAAGCAATTTTCAGAGTGGAATAGTTTGTGCTTTAAGGCACATGCAGCAGTGACACTGGAGTGTCCCTGGCTGTGCCTGTGCCAGTCATGCACAGAGGAACTGTGCCATGCCACAGACTCAGCTGGCACCCTCCTTGGCAGCACGGGGAGAGGAAACAGTGGCAATGGGTGAATTAAACACAGCAGGGGGTGCAAAACCATCTACTCTACTGCATTCAATGGCATGAAGCCACTAGGGCCACTATCCCCCTTTCTCTGTGCAGAGGAAACAACCCTTCTGGAATGAATTGGTGCAAAACGTAAGAGGTAAGATGGACCAAGTAATGGAGGTTTCAGAAAGGAAAGGAGGGTGAAAGAAGACCAGAGAGAGAGCACTGGTTCCTTCACTCATGCTTCCTTTGCTGCTCAAAGCTAAGGTGCAGTGCTGGACAACAGTAGTTAAAACATCAGTGTGCCCTTGATGCTTTTGTATCTCTCACACTGGAAAAGGAAAGAGCAACCAGAACTACTCTTTGGTCACAATTTCCCACTGCAACATGAGTGCCGAGTCCCTCTGGCACAGGAAACGCTGACTTCAAAAAAGAAATTAGACAAAAATTGAGAAAATATAAAGCTGCACAAATACGAACAAGTTTGTGCAGTGTTAGAGCAAGGTATTTCTCCTGCATACCTTCTGAATCTTCCTTCCGTTAGCGCTTAATGCATAATCTGGGGAGATAAACACATAACTTTCGCTTAATCAACATCCAGAGAGAAGGGCAATGCATTCCTCCAGGGAGCGGGAGTTGCATACAGAATTTTGCACCACAGGCTAACTAATTCAAAGGTAACCTACTTCACTAGTGACTCAGATGTACTAGTGTCTGCTGCTGCTTGGTGGCTTACAAGCAAAACATATGAGTTTTTCAACCTCATATGAATTCTTTGCGTGTACAAGTCTCTAGCTTATACTGATGTTGTAAAATCTCCAGCTGCAGACAGGAGGGCAAGGGTCAGTGGAGTGAAGGAAGTCTCCTTTCCCAGTTGGCCCAGCTGATCTGTGCGAATCTGGACTGGAAGGTGGGATCTCCATCCTCCTGGCATGACCTTCACATACCTCTTCTTCCAATTCCCCTCTGAACCCTCTTTCTTTATTTTTTCATTTACCCAAACCCCTTCTTTGGCTTTCAGCTTTTACAATGGAAGCACATTTTCAGATCTCCCATCTTAAAAAGAGCCAACAAATCAACCAATTCTCATTGTGAACTACAGCTCTCCCTTCTCCATGTCTCACCCCTTAGCTCGTTGGGAACACAGTTCATACAGAAGCAGAAATTAAAACAGTTGAAACGAGATTAGAGGATGAGGTCAGATGGACAAATCCCCATTGCTACTCAAGGCTGCTGGATTTCATTACTGTGAAGTGGTGCTAAAAATAGGTCTGAGTATAAAACATTGTCAGTACTGAGACTTCTATCACTGCTAGACTTGGGAATTTGTTTATGACTTTTCCCAGTGCAGAGAGAGCCTTAAAACCCACACTTCAGTAATCTTTGGGGGGGAGGAAAGAAGAAAATAAGGGTGAAAAAGGAGACCATATCAAATATTTATGGAGCTGTGAATCTGTTTACCTGGAGGGTAGGTAAGATAAACAAGTATGCCATGCATCAAGTTGTATTCTGGAATGGAAGATTCTACCGGTCTTTGCATCCTATTCAGCTCACATCCATGAATTCTTTCATAAGACCACAATAAAATTTTCATTAAGCATTTGGGGATCTAAGGAATCATTTGTGTGTGCTAAAATCAATATTAACTTGTATTGTTCACCGGCAAGTCACTCTAATAGCATTACACAAAATGTTTTCAAGCATATTGAATGAGTGATGACAGTATAAACCAGTTTTGGGGAAACTTTTATTGCAGTAAGTGCAGGGTTGTTATTTTATTCTTAAACAGCCTTTACCAGCATCAAAGGGATGTAATTGATGCAATGATTTCAAATGTTGATGGCTGTTGACATATGATTTTACACACGTGCAGACAGAAATTAGGATAGCCCAGACTATTACAGCTACAAATAAACTTTTAAGCAATTTAGGAGCACATTAAAGGAAAGCAGAACACTCAGAGGACCAAGCAGCCTACTCCCATGGCTACTGCTGAATAGGCAGTGATAGACACTGCAGCATAGCAGAAGCACACTTGCTGCAGGCCAACAGTCTCCCCAGCCCCAAATCATTACAGAAAGACCTGCAACCCCAGGATCCTGCCTGCATTGCAAACCCAGGATCCTGCCTGCAGTCACACAACTCCTAGGGAACTTACAGATTTTGAGTACTCGCTTTCTTGGAGGCTGAAACACTTCAGCCCTACCTTGCCAAGCCCTGGGCCTGTGGTTTCCTCCCTGCATGGGTCCCTAAAGATCCTGAGCAGTGAGTCTTGCTCTGCTGTGAGTGCTCCATGTGACATTTCACATGAGTCCAAGCTGGGGCCTCCTGCCATAAAACAGGGACAGTGACACTTCCCCTGCCTTGTGGTAGAAAGGGAAGAAGCAACTGCTTCCTTTAAGGGTGCAAAGCCTCGAGCACTTGGCAGTATTGCACCCAAAGCACAGTATCAACATGGTGCCAATAAGGAAATTCTATTATCATTGCAGTAGGATGCAAATTACTTTCTAAATCTGTGCATTCCTCATTATTGTATACCTGTCTATAAATATAAACCTTTGTGTATATATAAATATATATATATGTGTGTACATATATGTAATATCTCCAGGAACATCTGAAATGAGCAGAAGAAAGGAATGTCTTTCTCTGACGAGGGACTGACACATCACTCCTACAACAGTTCCATCAGAAGCCATGCTAAGAACCCTCTTCTGCTTTCGAGTCTCCCCTTCTGGGCTAACCAGTCAACAGGGATGCTGAGTGACCTCTACCAAACGCTCCTCAATACTTTCCCTAACACAATCCTTTATGCCTATGAAAACAGCTTATAAAAACTTTATTATTTTTGATGAAGTCACACTTTGCAATGTTACAGAAATGTGCTTCGGTTTGTTATTTTTTTTTTTTTCAAAGAATATTTCCAGGGCCTAGAGTTTTTAGATTGGTTTATAGTATATGCTCCCAAGCTATGTATTATACATAAAATTAATGATATATAGTTTCACTTTGTTTTTAAATCCAGGCTTCTCAGAGTTCTTCCTGAAAGGAATAAATAAAACTCGCTCTCCAAATTATTAACAAATAATATCTACTGCAGACAGATTTTCAAATTGCTCTAAATTGCACGGTAACGTTGATTTGAATGTGGTTACAGCAATTTACATCACTGCAAGACCTGATTGAAATGAATATTTCAGGCAGTTCAGTAGTACTGGTACAGCCTGTTCCCATTTGTCTATTTAATATCTGAAGTTAAGTGTAAATTTGCAAATAATAAATGTGTTTATGACTATATCTATATGCACACACTTCTCTCAAAACTTCTAACAGGCCTGAAGCACAATAACAAATCAGCCTGAATATTCAAGCCAATGTGTAAGGGCAGAGATCTCCCCACAGTCACTCATGAACACAGATGCTTCCACGGAAAGCAAAGCCAGAGGGGTGGGGAGAAAGGGCAGTTTTGGAGGGACCACACAAACCACTGTATATTTTGGGAGCACCATATCCTCCCACTGCAGAAATTTTCTTGTGGTCCAGCACTGGCTGCAGTGTGGGTAGGAGGGGTTGGCACTGGGACATCTGCCTTGGGTTAAATCATACATTGCTCTCTTCTGAATATCAGACAGGATAAAAGAGATAAATTTTTACACTGCCTATACAGATACAGCCTCAAAATATTTTTCTGGTATTAGCTGTTCTCAAAGACCTGCTACTTGTAAAAACAAACCTTCCAACATCTCAGACCACAAAATCCCAATTGCACAGACAGGCAGTAATTCTTGCAACCTTTTCAGTTAAGTAAAATTTCATCTCATTAGCAGAAAATTAAATCAAAGCATGTACTTATGTTTAAGTGGACAGCAAGGGATTGTGTAGAATTCATTCCTGCTCTGCCATCCCTGAATTCAGTACATCAGTCAAGCAGTCACATCCACACTCGTAGATGCTCTTAGCCCCACAAATTACTGTACTTTATTTACTATAAAGAAAAGACCTGGATTTTGCAGTTGTTGGGGCTATGTGAGTACCTTAACTTCTTTTAGAAAGTTACAAGGTGTACCACAGAATATGAAATAGAAAATTAATAACTAAGAGTTGGGGGTTGTTTTTATTGTGAGAGATGAAATTTCAATTAAAACATCCACATGGACAGTCCAAAGTGTACATGCAAAAATAACACAATAAAAACTTCAGTCACTACTATCTTTTCCAGATTTTTAAAACCTCTGATGCACTGAATGCAAAAGACTGACAGCAATAGCTGTAATCTTCATTTTTAACAGTGGCGGAGGTAGTTTCACGGGGATTTAGTGAAGCATTAAAATGCTTTAGAGGTTTAGAGCGCTTCTCAGCAGCAGAGCTGCATTCGGAATTTGGCAACAGCACTGCGGAGTTCCCAAATATTTTGGAATAACTCGATTCTGCTGCCCGGGGCGGCCGCCAGAGGGCGCGGGTACCATTCCCGCAGGTGCCACCGCCGCCTCCCCTGCCCTTCCCAGCCCGGCACAGCTCCCCGAGCTGGAAACCAGGGACACATCCATCCCTGTCCTTCCCAGCCCGGCACAGCTCCCCGAGCTAGAAACCAGGGACACATCGCCGGGCTGGCACCGCGCATGTTCGCAGCTGCAGGATGCGTTACACCTGAACGACAAGCGCCTGCTTTCGGCAGGGTATGAGCACCCCAGGTGTGTCAGCAGAATCGAGTCTCTGTGCCACGAACCCGAGTCGGTGAGCTCGGAGAGCAGCCCGGGCATTTCCATAACTCAATTGGCCCCTGCGCTGACAGAAATGTGCAGGATTGATATGCAAAGCAGAGAAGCGGCTGTGTTAGTGTCAGGGACAATTAAGGGCTGTGCTCCCCTGCCCATTAGCTGAGTGATTCGGAGCTGCTGGAGAGGTTTAGTCATTCCTGTGGGGGATAAAGGACATGGATACTCTGTCTGGGGATATTGATTGAGAAGGACACAAACAGTAGCTAGGATACTTTTTCAGTGACACAGAAGTTAATGATTTAGTGATTTATAAAAGAAAAGCTGCCTTGCCACCTTTGGTAATTGTTTGCATTGCAGATGGTGCCACGTGAAGCGACCTTGTCAAATTAGCAAAAGCCTGCAACACTGTAGAGCAGGTAACTCACTGGCAAACTACAGACGTGAGGTTATCAATAAGTGAATCTCTGCACACACACACCGTGTTTCATCCTGACTGAGTGCAATTTCTAGGAGCTCTTTCTAGTACAGAGTAGTTCAGAGCTGGATTTCCGTTCAGCTTATCCCATCCTCTGGTGAAAGATCCCAAGAAGCCCAACTCTTACTTTCCAACAGACAAGAAAACTAAAATCCATTCCCCTTCTTTTTCTCTAAATAGTACAAAAGCAAAATTAAGAGACAAAACATGAGAACAATCCTTCTAGGGATCCACAGGAAAAGGGAAACTGCCTAACTGCTGGGGAGCTACAGTGCTGTAGCAGAGCACAGTTCCTCCCCAATATGTTTCCAAGACATAAGCACAGCAAAGCAAAGCAAATCTCAATGTGAAACAAGCTCTCAGAAAGAGTAAGAAATGGGCTCAGCTGCAGGATTACAGGCCTCAGGAGACTCCTAATGGGCTACAGAGACTGTCACCTGCAGGCTACTGTTTGGCTCAAATTCACACTGGCTGAAAGTTTTCACCAGATGATGACTTGCTGGAGGTCTGTCTAGAATAAGCCCATGCCTTCCTACTCTCATAATTGTTCTTCTAATTTGCTATTGTGTCTGATTTATGCTTTTTTCTAACCTACACTGGGATTTTTTTTTTAACATTTCATGCCTCTCTAGTAAATTCAAAAAAACATTGGTGTGAAGAGGACACTTTTAGAAGCAGTTGTTTAACTTGGCTCAAAAAGCCAATGGCCTGTGTATTCAAAAGCTCAGGTCTCAATGCTGCTACAAGAAAAAGTATGTGAAAACTTTTGTTCTTCCTGTTTAGAAACTGCTGGGGTTTGCCACTGGATGTGGATGGAAAATGTTACCCATCAGATGGTAAAAGTCTGCACAGGCAAAGCAGAGCAGTTTTACGAGAAGTGTGGCTGAGCATCTTCCCCCAAACTTGTCTGGGGAGGGGGGAACATAATTTAATATTAACGTGTCCACAGGGATTTGCAGCTTTTCCATTACAGTTTTCAACATGAAAAATATATTTCATGGTATTCCTGTTTTTACAGACTATTGTGATGGAACTACCCTGTTCCTCTAGAAGCTAATGGAAAATTCACTGTATAGATCAACAACATTCTCTATGTTCTGAAATACATCACACCCACTGCACCTCCCTCTGAAATGTACTGATATACAAAAATGTCTAAGTAACAAGCTAGAGTGGGAGTCAAGCATTTTCCCCTAAACACTTCCAATTATTTGCATTTAACTCATTGATGTGACTCCCATTTCATTTTTGTGGCGTTATATCTGTGCAAAACTACAGTACCACTGGAGATAAATTAGGACCAAGACTTTTAATGTCCCATCCTGGTTTCATGAGGTATTAATTAAGATACCTCAGGAGCACTGGGCACTCAATTTCTTCTCTTTTCTTAACTAATTAAAGAAAATATTTTAGCTAGAACCACAGCTTCTTTGATGTGGGCTACTCATACCTTCCTCCCTCCTCCCTCTGAAAATGTTCAGCATTAAGCATGTAAATCATATTGAACATTACCAACCTAAAGGGAAGTGACAGATGACTGTGACTGCCATTAAATGTTTATTGCATCCCTGCCATGTAATGCAATTAGATGGCAAGGAACATGTAATGTGTATTGCTCTGGTGGGAGAATGGAGAAATTATTGAATTTTCTCTCTTAATCTATTTATATCTTGCAGTGGGGGCATTAGGTAGATTAAGCCAGGGACAGTGCCCCCATTCAGTATGCTAAGCAGTGTTTGTCACTCATTGCATTATGTGGCAGTAACAGCCACAAGAGTCCTACATATTGCAATAACACTGAATCAGAGGGAAAGTGGCTGGAGAAGTCTTCTGCTAACAAAGTACTCTCTTAGTACCCATTCTTAAATGCTTCTCTTTCTCTCAAATAAGGGGCAAAATCCCTGTTCTCCTCCCTCCCCACAAAAAAAAAAAAAAAAAAAAAAAAAAAAAAAAAAAAAAAAAAAAAAAAAAAAAAAAACTTTTTTTTTTTTTTCCCT
>VZTJ01004103.1:715378-735643 GCA_013397795.1 Orthonyx spaldingii | reverse complement strand
TTTCCCTAGGGACTGGTGCTGTAAGAGTATCAACCTGCATGATGTGTTGCTTTAGTAGAGCACTACTGTGCTCCTTCAACTCTGCTTTATGTGCAGGTGGTTCTTCAGCCTCCACTGAGGCTGAAAACTTCAAAGCTTAATGAACTCAGCTTCATGGCAGCTTCTGGAGGTAGCAAGGTAAAAAGGATCTTCATGTTAAAGCAGGGGCATGAAACCATTTGGAGGGTACAAGTACAAAACCACGAATAAGAGCAGGATTCAACATACTGTTCCAGCTTTGCTGTGGATGCACACTCCTCGGCATTCAAAAATTATACGTTATCTCTACAAACTCCAGCTCAGACCCTATGTTTTCCTCAAGCATTTCCAACACAGCCTGGCATCTGCAGCAGGTGCTGTTGGGGTAGAGGGGAGGTTACATGGCTACGGCTCCTGCCACACCACAGCCCCAGGATCACATCCTGCTCTGTGGTGGTCCCGATGCTGAAGTCTCAAAGACTCAGTATGGATCTATCAGCAGATGTTTTTTCCAAACGTTAATTAATCCTTTGAACATCTGATCTCAAAACTGTCCTCACATTTTGCTAATTCGGGCCTCCTCGGCAGATTTCTAGTGTTTCCTGACTCGAGCATAGCAATGGTCGTTAATGACAGGCTAAGTGGCCAGCTGTGGCTCCTTAATACCTCACATAATTGCTGCTCTAACATCCTTCTCCTCCAAGCCTCGCATGTGTGTCTGAAGTAATGGATAGATAGCCCTAGAAACCAACAGCCTTTGTTCATCCACAGACAGATCATACGTGGTCAGGAGCAGTACAAGGCTTCTCTGAGACACCCCGCTGACGTACTTTATGCTGTGGCAGCAGCATTAAAAGTGTATCTTTCTCACTGGCTTAACTCAGCACTTGCTCTTGGTGTTTGAGCTCTGGGCTTACCCCAGCCCAGTCCCAGTGCTCCCCAGTGCCTCTTCCTGAGCCTGAGTCGCCTCACCTTGCCCTACATGGGCAGGAGTGTGTCTGGGGTTTCTGAAGCCTTAATTCCACTGCTCTTCATGCTGCAATAAGCTCTACTTTTCTGATGTAGTTTCCCAGAAACTGTGGAAGGACGTGGCCATCTGCCTGGGCCCTGGAAGACTCCTCCTCCTTATGTGACAGCCTGTGTCCTCTACAGACCTATCCTAGGGGAAACAAAACTGAACCCCTGTGCAAAGCCATGGCTGCCAACCCAACGTCACAGTACAAACAGTGCAATTTATTTTGTCAACTGCCTCAAACAGCTTTATCTGCAGTCCTACCACTCTCTAACCTCGTCTCCCCGTGCCCTCGTGCAAGGCACTGTGGTGCAGTCACAGCTATGCCTAGCACCCAACAGCCTTGAATCAGCTCCAAAGGGCGTGTGGCTTGACATTTGGTGACAGAGAACTTGCAGCCCTGCTAGCACTGACTGCGGCGGCACCTCGTGTGCCGAAAGTCTCAAGCTGCTGCTCTCACTGATCGCTGATGCTTGGGGTGACACTTGGAGCTGCTGACACCTCCTTCAGTGCCAAAAGCCAAACAGTAGAGAAAACTCTAGGCAGAGAAAGTTCCACCTTTGTTGGGCAGGCTGGCAACACTTACTATTATATTACTTCTCTTGCGGATGCCGTATGTGATATTTCAGGGGGGTTCAAGTCACTCCATTTTAGGAACAGATCTAGGCCAGAAACTTGGAAATCAACAACTATTCTGAACTCACCTGCTTGGCCCAAGAAACTTGAGAGCCAGAGCTGAACTGAGCTTCCACTCAAAATTTCCATTTATGTGTTAAAACCTAACAGGAGCAAAGACATTCCATGAAGCCTTCGTGCACCTCTCCAAGATCAAAGGAAAACTTCTCTCCTGAGAGTGGGCAATTATCAGGTGAGACTGTAAGTGCCCAGCAAAATCTGAACCATTCTATTGCTTCCCAAGGGCTTTGTAGCAGTTTGGTTTTCACACCTTTTGCTTTGGTGGATGAAATATTTGAATTGCTCTATCTAATGATGGAGTGTATATTCACAATGAAAATCCCAGTCCTTCTCACAGTGTTATTTTTGACATTGAGCACAGGAATGCTAAAAGTTTCTGACTGACACCTTTTCATTAAAGGGAGAAAAAACTGCACACATCTATCAAATCTCTAGATGCAACAATGTAATATGATTATTGCTAAAAATAAGATCAATTCATGGTACAAAAATCAATTCTAGCAATTTCGAGTGCTGGATACATTGCTTTTATGTCCTTTTGTGTACAGTACTTCAACTAAGCGAAAACTGACACTCAAAAGATCTCATATGAAAGCTCAGCTTTTCAAGAAACTAACGTAAAAAAAAAAATCTTCTCAAGCTGTTAAAGGGGACCAAATAGAGCCCCCCTGGAAAAACTTGCAACATAAAGTCGACAGAGCTGCAGTTGTGATATGTGGGAAGAAGCCTGTCCATACAGAAAGGCTCACTCTCCTCCTATTTCCCAGCACTACAGTAACCTGGTGGCAGATAACTAAGCTGTAAGATATACAGACAAAACATATATTTTCTTGAATGAAGATAAGGGAAACTCAGTCTGTCTGCTTCTCAAATTTGGGAGATTAATAGTATTACGAAGGGAAGGTTTTATTACCACATGTAAATCAGACTTGGAAAACCAAAGAGTGAAATAATAAGCCTGTGGAGCTAGTGAAACACCACTTTGTGAATTGGCAAGTCATTCCATTTTGATATTTTTTGGCACTGCAGAGCATCTGCAAACCCGTCATGCTATCTGATAATCTTTTGGTATTTGATAATAGAGTACTAAAGGCACAAGTGAACAAAAGGCAGCCAGGGAATTATTTGTGAATTATATGATACTGGTATTCAGTAATTAAGCCTTAGAATTAGTTGGGAGAGGCGAGCATTAGACTTCAAAATTGCTCTACTGAGTACAATATTTGTCTTCTGTGTCAAACACATTTATTCAACTGAATCATGCAGATCTGCTTCCAAGCTTTGAGACTTAATGCCTAGTGAAGGGCTTGAAAATGACTGATTCTAGCATTTGCCATACACTCACAGCTGAATCCCCAACCCCTTTTCATTCCCAAACTTCAGCAGGCAGGCAGGATTGTAAGAATTCTATCCTTATTTTTAATGTACAAGTATATCCTGGTTTGTGTAATCTCACGTAAAAAATACCTATTTCCCTGACTCCTTGTTTGACATTAAGCTTCTGTAGCTAAAAGTTTCTTATATAGTCAATCTTGTTTTTACTGAAACCAGTTTGTGAAAATCCCACAAACTTCACACACAGCTGTCAGACAGTAAATGTTTGTCCCAGACTGCTAAAATTGAGTGGTTCACCATTTTATAGAGGAGGTATCCATTAGAGCACAGATTTAACTGAAAATAAGAGAAATTATGGGCAACAAAGAGAGGAATTTCATTGTGAAACTGATGCAAGGGTCTATAAAACATCTGGAAGATGTTAGTGACTGCATTGGTTGAAATCATAGAGCATGCTATCTACTCTCTGAGAGCTGATTCTCCCTGGTTTAAAGGGGAAAGAAAACCTCAAGCAAGATAGCGGGCCAGTTGTTACTCAGTGTAAGCTGGCACTCCTCATGCAGGCACTGATAAAATACCAGAGGGAAGCTCTGGCTGTGCTTGCTCTCCAAGGGGGAGACAGCCAGCCTGAGCTCCTCTCCGACGGGTCTGAGCATCACCAGTGACAGTCACTCCAGAAACACGGCGTGTGCTTAACCCCAAGAGCTGAAGCACTCCACAGCCTCCACTGCTTATCATCCCCTTGGATACTCTGAGCAGGAAGGAACCACTCTCTCCTTCTGACCCTCTTTCTTCACCCCTCCTCCACCACTTGCAGAAAGAAAAGCTTTTGTTTGAAGTCTCACAGATTTTACTGTTTTCCTTTCTTTTTTCTCCCTTAGAGAGATTTTAAATGTTCAGATATCTTTCTCTAAACAAATATTTGCAATTATAAGAGAATACTCTATGCTCAGGTAAAACGTCTAATGGGGTGATAGAGGCAGAATGAAGTGGCAGCAAGTGCTACAACTAGACTGGGAGACTACACTAAGCTACACTAACATGTTTCAGTTGCTTTTGTCTCTGCTCCCCTCTGATATTCTCCTGGGCCCTCAGCAGTACAGATTCAAACAAGCTGAAAATCGGCCCTTCCCATCCTGTTCTGAAAGGCAGAGTACTCTGCCATTGAAACAGATGTTTTAGTTGTGGGTTTTTTCAATAACAGGAGCGTGTTGTGAAAAAGTCCTGGCTGTATAGGCTGGTTCACTTGTAGCTTCCCGTTGGTGTTCTCTGAAAAGATAACGCCACCGTGAAGTCCTGTCCCTGACGATGCTAACGGAGGGCTTTCCGCAGGCTGCTGTGGAGACAGGGCTTGACCCCCACCGTGTCCTTCCTCTACTTCACACCATCCCCCTGCTTCAGGTACCAGCCCCACTTCACAAAACTTCTCAACTTTACCCGCCCCAGGCTACTACTGATGTTCCTTTTAACTTGTTTCCCAAGACAAATCTGACTTTTATGTGCAGTGTAAGTCAAAGGTGATAACAAAGCTGTTGAGATTTATGTTTCCTGAAACCCAGTAACTCAAAGGTGCATTTCAAAATAACCAGAGCAATTCTGATTGGTGCTGAAAAACAGCAGCAAGAAGATAAAGTAGTGACAATACATGAATTATCATGTTCTTCTTTACAAGTTATATATGGCCTTATTTCTTTCTTAGTTTTATTTACAATCCAAAATGAGCATTATCCATCTATGTTTGCTGATTTTGCCAGTATTTACAGAATTATTTTCATGGAAAATTTTTATGCACTCTTTCCTCCCAAAGTCTTTGTGCTGGCAATATACCATTTCACCTGGCAAGGCATACAAAATATTAAGAGCCATTTCTGCTTCCTAGAGCTAGAAAATAGTAAATCATAAGTATGCTGTTGACACCCCTAGATATGCAATACATCTTAAATACAAATTTTCAGACAAATGATCAATCACACCACAACCCAATGGACTTTAAAGAATCACAAATAATTTCAGCGCTACCTTATGCAGATGCTGAAAAATAGTGGTGAGGATGACCAAAGGAGTCACAGAAATTAAAGCTAGTGACGCACCAACAAATACGCTAATCCACATTAATGCCTCTGTTTGCTCTGGGAGATAAAAAACATTACAACTAATGACAGCATCAACCTTATCAACAGCATCCAGAGAAGCAGCAAAATATTTGGATAGCTGCTGGGACAGTCTCTGAAAATAGTCTGCAGAATTCAGCCAGAAAATTTTTAAAAAAGGTTTTTGGGGGTAGAGTTTTTCTAAGATAGGCTGGTCTCCTCATGTGCAGGGCCACCGCCAGAGGTAAACCTGCTGCTGTGACCACCCTTCAAAATTATGTGCAGAAACAAAATATGGCAGTGAAAAGCATGCAAATTAACTAAAGGTTTGAGAAACTCCAAAAATAATCACATTTAAACCCAGAATATTGGGAAGAAGCGAGGGGCGGAAGGAGGTAGGGAGCAAGGCAGAGATAAAATTCTTGAAAATTATTTCACATAGTCCTAAGAAGAACAAAAAGTTGGAAGGAAACACTGAGGTTATGCTGGAGCAAATTTAACATGCTTTAACATATTTCTGCTTTCATTTTTTTTTTATGCTTGGGAAATAGTGAGAACAGACAGCTACAAGGGACGCTGTCTAAATGCAAAGCAGGGAGCAAATCCTAGCAGCATGTCTTTTAAAAAATGAAGGAAACATGCCAGTTCTCAATTACACGCTTTCATTGGTCAAGTCCACATACAAAATAGTTTACACAACACGCCAAAGTTGCCTGCACATACTTTTGTAGTCAGAGAGCAAGCCAACAGCAGAATTATTTTTGCTGGGAGACTCAAAATGACTGGAGAGCTTTGCCGCCCAGATCTGGTTTCCATGCCACTCTTTACTTGCCAACAAAGCCTTGAGTATCAGCACACACAAATGAAGAATTGCTTGAACTTTTAAAAAGTAGCAGAGTTTTTTCTTGCATCGGGGCTGATGCCAAGAAAACTGGCAAACATTAGATTAATTAAAGTATGTATGCAAACATAACTAACGAAATGGCTGCAAGAGAGTAAGGCAGACAAATGTGCTGGTATATCCTGGTGTACCCTCTCTGTATGTTCTGGAGTATGTTTTGAAGACTCAGGTTGTCTGAAGACTTCATTTAATATTCCACATTGCAAACCAGTACCAAGTATTGTCCATTGCTCACCACAACAGACAACTTGGCCATTCTGCTGCATCTTTTTCATACCTTCCTTGAAACAAAGCTGCACTTGTTAGGGACATTTTAAACAGTTTCAGAGAATACCAGAATGACCTGGGTTGAAAGAGACCTTAAAGATCACCTAGCTCCAATTCCCCTGCCATGGGCAGGGACACCTTTTACTAGGCCAGGTTGCTCAAAGCCCCATCTAGCCTGGCCTTGAGCACTTCCAGCCATGAGACAACCACAATGTCTCTGAGAAACCTGTTCCAGTGGCTCCCCACCCTCACAGTAAGACATTTCTTCCTAATATAAATCAGTTTAAAGCCATTATTCCTTGTCCTATCACTATATGTCCTTGTGAAAATACCCTCTCCATCCTCTTCAGGTACTGGAAGGCCACAGCTAGGTAGCCCTGAGACTTATTCTTTCCAGGCTGAACAGACCCAATTCTCTCAACCTTTCCTCATAGGAAAGGTGCTCCATCCCTCTGATCAACTCAGCGTCCCTCCTCTGGACTCATTCCAACAGGTCCTTCCTGTGCTTGAGTTTATTAATGCATTATTGACTAATACAACACCTCAGAATATTCCACAGAAAGATAAAGACTGGATATGGAAAGCACAGTGTCTCCATGTCGCCAGAAGTGGGCAGTCGTATTAGATAAATGATCCCAGTTTCCCGGCTCAAGCATTTGCCCTACCATGTATAAATTAAGTGAAGCAGATTTATTTGTGGTATAATGTACTGCACCATATATTAAATGACTGAAGCAGATTTATTATGTGCTAGATTTAAAAAGAGCCTTTTAAGAAGTATTTTCAATAATCCCAGTATCAAAGCAAGATTTAGAGTGGTAAGCTATATAATAAAATACATTTAAAAAAAGAACAAAACCTTCAAGTATTTTCCCTACCCTGTGCAAATGAATAGCATTTCTGAATTTAATTAATATATAGGCAAAGGACCCATACAAAATCTCATTGACACTGAATTCCAACTAGAATGTCTTAACAAAGACATAAGTGGTGTGTAAGTCATTCTCCATCCATTAAAAATTACAGTATTACACCAAAGAGAATGGAATGTCCTCAGGACAACATAATATAATGCAACTCCATTTTCTGCTGTTTTATCAGCAGTTTAAATTCTTCAATAATCTGACCTTGAATGCATGAGACAAGTAAAAGGCAGTCCTGAACATTTTAACCCTAAGAATGTTTTGCACAGGGACAGAGTAAGAGTGTGTCTCTGTGTAGAAGTCCTAGTCAGGCTACTTGAAGGGCAGTCAGAAGTTGGACAGCCCAAGGTGAGAGCAACTCTATCATTCTTCTCCTTTCATTTTGTTCAGTACTTACTACAGCATTTGGAAGAAATAATCTAATATCCATAGGTTATATAGCTTTCTGATTTGAAAGAAATGGGAAAAATATAAGAAAGAACCCCTATGCCAGGCAAAACCAATAACAAAAAAAGTAACCACAGAAAAAAAGCATGAAAGTTGTTTTGAATACTTTACTTCACTAATTTCTGAATTTGATGTTCAGTGAATACCAGAGCATGAACTTCAGTTGGAAACCCCTGCCCAGTTGTTTGCACACAAGCAGCAGAAATACACCACGTACCAAAACCCCACCTGTGTCTTGGCCCAAAGCAAGCCCCATTTCTCCAGCCAGCAGTTTCAGAAGTGTCTAGCATAGGCTATCACTGCAGTGCAAACTGCAAAATAATTCACTTTACTGTGACACTGAGAACCAACTCTCCATGTCGGAACAGCAAATTAAGTTGTGAACCACACCAAGAGAGAACCGACTTGTTCTTCAGAGCAGGGATATTTGGTTTGTATGACCTTCTGTAGAAGGTGCAGGGCTGAGCTGGCCTCCCCCAGGGGCATCATGCTGTTTATTAGAGTAAAGGCCAGATACTGTTGTGACAGAAATGAGTACCTGAGGAAGTTCCTACAGGATTTGATCATCAGGGTGTCTTGAGGACTGTGCATAACTCACATTGTTACATGAAGCCTGCAAAATGCCACATAAGGGAAAGGAAAAAGTGGGAATGATTCATGCATGAGCAGGGATGCTTTTGAGCAAAATGTCCAGAGCGTGAAACAGAGTCAGAAAGCCAAGGATACTTTAAAAGCCAGTGCAACAAAGTCATGTTTTGTAGCTAAAGTGATCTGAACAAAGCTTGAACTCTTATTCCACACTTCCAAAAAGCAAGGGTGTTTTTTGTCCATTTGTCCAAAATATGTTGCATTCTTGGCTGTAGTTGTGGGGACTTCATTTTCTTTCCCAGACTAGTTAAATGAGTGCAAGTTCTTAGGACGTATCTCATCCAGGCTGTAACCCCTGCTTCTGAACTTGGGGGGAATGTGACTTGCTTTTTAAAGTATATTTGGTGCCAGTACTGCTGTACCCTGGTGGTGCTTCTGTGCAGGAAATCATCATGTCTGGGATTCAAAAACCCATGTGGACCCAAAGGTATATTACAAGGTAGTAACAAAAATATCCTCAAATTCAACAGCAGGCAGAAATCTCACTGAACCTGGAGAAGTCACTGGTTCTACCCTGTACAGAGAAGCCCTCAGCATCAAAGGAAAGATAAAAACAGCCAGGTTTGTAACAAAGGTCATCACTTCTTAACTTCTGTCAAGCAATAAATGCCAAACTGCAGGTAAGAGGTTATGAATGTTAATGGTTTTACAGACTGATGGGAAGTGCTGAGTGGCAGGAGTCAGTGGAGTCAGGGGGAAGGTGCAACCCAGCCAGAGAGCAGGGCCAAGGCTTTCAGAAACAGTTCATGGTTTTGCCCAACTCTACCATGGGATCGAAGCACAATGCCTGTTGGAGACGCCACACAAACTGCTTTGAGAGGAACACCCTCAGGTCAGTAGCTATTTTTCCCCTTTGATACATGTTATCCTCTTTCCACATCATAAATCACTCAGCTGAACAAACTCTGGAAACCAGACAGAGGTGCTAGGCAGCAACATGTGTGGCAAAGGTCTCATGAGAGCTCTTCTTTTCCTGACAGACATATCAGCAGCACCTGGCACAGATGTTTGGCAGGTGTGCTCACCTGCAGGCACACAGAGCTTGGTGTGTGCAGCTCAAGGACAGAGGAAGCTGAGTCACCAGGACAGCAATCCTGGCCCTGCCCAGGCAGACAAATGATTGCTCCTCTGACTGCTGCACGTCCCTACCTTTGACTGGAGCTGTGAGGCACTGACACCTTTGTTTGCACTCATTCCTTTTGTCAGCTGGATTGTGCAGAAGCATTTATAGCCACCTCAGCACTGCCTCTCCTACTTCCCAGCCTGGACACCAAAGCCATCGCACACCCCCAGGAAAAAAAGTAGGCATTTCTGGAGCACATACGATGCTTGCAAAGGATTGATTAATCCCAACTCTCTTCGTGTTTGTATCCATCCCTTCATCTTTTTTTTTTTTTCTCTCTGCCAATCCAGTTCTCTCTCAGTCTTTTGTCCACTGTTTTCTGTTACACAACAAGGAGTGTCTGTTTTCTTGAATATGTACTACCTGGAAATGCAGTTGAAGGTAGTGTATACAACTGTGCTTCCTCCTTATAGTATTACTGGAGTGCTGGGATCCAAATACTTCTTGGCATCCTTTATCCCTAAATCTTCTTTTGATCAATAAATAAAAGAATTCTGCAGCTTATATGAGGTGGACAGAAACTAAATATTAGCAGCCATCAAAAATGTTTTTAACTTTCAAATGTATAAATCTATTCATGTATTGACACGTGCAAACTGCAAAGAAGTTCAACTAAAATGTTCCATTAAAAGGAAAATAACCAAACCCCTATGCTTTGTGTTATTTACACATGAAAACAAAAGGCTACATGTTTGCCTGTCCCTCTTGAATTCACTTACATCCTGCAACACATTTTAGACATTTCAGGTAACCCTGCAGTTTTTGTACAGTATCTCAGAAGGTTACTCCACCTCTTTTCCTGGGGGTGCTCCCACACAGGGAGACTCAATCAATGGATTTTCTAGGTATATCTTCCAAAGGAGGAAATAAAGAGACTCTAACGTACTGCAGGTCTCCACTGTCCTCCAGTGCAGACACAATTTCATAAACACCAGAGCCTGAATAGTCATTACTCAAAACATAAACCAGAAAATAGAACACATACTATGACTTAAAAAAATACGTAAAGGAGAACTGCCTTGTACCTGTTTCCTGCGCTGAGAAAGGCAGCAACATCCAGCCCTCAGTTTCATGACAGCTAGTAAAAGTGCAAGAGCTGAGCCAAAGACCAGTTCTGTGTTTTGGGATGTGTCTCTTTATGGACTGATTTTGTAGTGTTCTGAAGCAGACAGAAGCTCCAGACTGGGAAGGAAAGCCATTCACCCTCTGGGCACAGGCGAAATCTTGACCTGCTATCTATTGCCCCTCCACCAACCCCAGCCAATTCTGCCCTCTTCAAATACAACTGGTGCCTGACAGTGGGCGAAGAGAGTTCTCTTGCGAAACTGCACCAAGACCATGAGGGACTTCCAGCTGTGTAGGTTTGAACGATGCAGTATTTCAGCACAGCTGCTTTGTGTGAAACCCAGCACAGCCTTCGCCTGAGCACAGCCCCCATGGTCCCTTCATCCAGTGGCACAGGGACAGTGGCACAGATGAGTCCCCCCACCTTCACAGCTAAAACAGTCTTGGAAACACTCTGAGACTTGTCCATCGGGTGAGGAGAAAAGGAGGCTTTTATGAGGGGAGTGAGTAACAGAAAAGCTACGTAGGGGCCCCATTGGAGTCACAGAACTTCGTGCATGTGGGCAAGGGGACTGGAGTAAACCACAGGACATGGAGCAAATCGGGCAGGACCAGGCCTCAGAGGCACCAATGGCTCAGCACAACAGGGCTTCTCCAAATGGGCATCAGGAACCCCTAACTCCTAACTTTGTCTGTATCTTGCTGACCATCGGTGAGGATGAGTGGCAAAGACAAGCTGTGCCAGCAGCATTTAGGCTGGACACAAATCAGACCGTAGTGCAAAAATCCAGCACCCAGTTCTTATACTCTCCATGGCCTTTTGATGGAAACAAACACCACCAGCCATTTTCATGCCACAAATTACTTCCATGTTTTTTGTGAGCCCACCAGAGGGGAATTCCTGTGTCCGCTCACTCCCCGGTCCTGCCTCCCGCTCCTCTGGTTTCCATCTAAAAATGGAGATAATTATACTTGTCTCTCTCCAAAATGTTTTTCCTACTGCAAATAAAAATGCACGACATTCACTCAAAGGCTTCTGAGCTTTCACTATGCAAAGGCACCCTTTCTCAGGGGGCATGAGCTTTGTATTTCATAGCCAAGACAGCCTTCATTAATTTAAGTGACATAAAAAGAAAATATGTTTAAGAAAGTAATGGAACAGTACACTGAAAAGTCATCCCAAATTTTATTATGCATAGTTTTTAGGTTAGTGGATAATTTTTTAATCCAATGTATCATATTTAATGTTCTACCAAGTGAAATCCATAGATACCCCCAGCTCTTTACATTTCTTCCTCTGCTAGCTTAATATACTGGGTCAAGTATGACTACTGTTTATTTTAACTTTGCAAAATTGATCCCAGCTTCATATTTTTGAGACAGATTGGTCCATTTTGGTACATTTCCAGAATAAATCCTGCCTGTTCTTTTAAAGTGAGACAGACTCTTGACATACCACCGTTGTGACTGTGGAAGGCATTTCTGGCACACATCGTGAGTGATTGACTTCTCTGCATGTTTTCATAGTGATAAATATGTGGCACCATTAGGCAGGAAAACAAAGTGTTCCCCCCAAAAATCTCTGCTAAGCACATTTCGGAGTGAAAGGGTTAGTATAGATATATCATGCTCTCTTTTCTGTGCTAAGAGGTACTTAATTCTGCAAAATTCACTCGCTCCCGCATAATTTAAACCGCCAAAATGAAACATTCTACTTTCCCTTTTCTGCACATGTAAAAAGAAAAGGCAATCTTGCCAAGGTTAACTATACAATCTTGTTAGGCTTCTATAGATTTCATTAATGCCTCATAAAAGAGAATCAATAAAACTCCTTGCACGTCAATGTAAAAAATGACCTTTCGATTTACTCTTTAAGACACAAAAAAAGGGAAACTTAATCAATATGCATTGTCAAAACTTCTCTGATAAGAGCTCCTGCAACAGGGAGTTTAGATGAAGAATTCTTCAGAGAAGTTATGTTTCTGGTCTGAACTCCTTCCTAAGGATCTGGTTTTGATCCTATTGGGAAACTTTGTTGGGACTACTCATTTTAGGCTACACACAACCTTGCAAGGCTGCATATTAGAAGTGTGGGATTACTCAAACAATGAAGCACAGATCCTTGTGTAAGTGTCATCACAATTCAAAGGTTAATAGGACTGCTGACAAGGCAAAGGATGTCTACAGAACTGTGCCTTTAATCCCATTTTGCTTCAAATTTTCCCTTGACATTTTTCCTTGTGCATGAAAGTCCACAGTGCTTAAACTGACTTTTTCAGTTCCTTTTATGTAATTTACAGCTTAGCATACCCAGCAACCACACCAAAATGACATTTTCCTAAAGCATCCCAGCAGGAGAGTTGATAACAAATAGCTCTGTCCTGGCACCAGTGTTAGCACTCAAAAACAAGGGCCTGATCCATGGCCTTTTCTTGGATACTTTCCATCTATTTTGCTGCAAATTCCTCACTCAGACAACTTGTGGGATCCCACTTTACATTGCCTTTGGGTTCTATGGTTTCCTCTCGCTTTCAAATATGATAATGGCCTAATGATATCTTTTTAATGGCTAGATGGACCAATTCAGAAAATTATTCTAAGTCCCCTCTCCCACTTCTGCAAGTTTGCTCTGGTGGATAAGGAACAGTCTCACATTAAAAACAACCAAAGAAACAAACAATCCAAACCAAACAACATCAAGAGATAACCTGGTGGCAACAGTAAATTTTTTTCTTCTTTTTAAAGTACCTTTGTTGCTTAATGTGTCTCATAGCCACAATATTATAGTTCATTTAGATGATGACACATTTATTTTAAAAAGTCCCAAATCTTAAGTTCATGTGACTTTTTTTTTGGTTTTCAAGAAGTTTTTCCTCCCTGCCTGCCTTAGCTCATCCTGAATAGTCTTCCAGACTGATCTGAGGATCCTGAGGCAGGGAAGCCCAAAGTCTCTTATGTCAGGGCCACATTCAGTCCACTCGATTGCAAACAACTAGTGGTGTGGGATGATTGTGGGGCCACTCAGAATCATTAGGCCAGACCAGTCCTCTTCGTGCATGCTGGTGTCCTAAAAAAATGGAGCAGCAGCTCCTTTATCACTGCCTTCTCCTTCAGGACTCAAATATCCATGCACACCACACCCGACCTTTAAACAGGCTGCCTGCATGCGTTTGTGTCTGTCTCGTGGTTTTGAAGTGGCTGGTAAACACATACTACTCTGCTTCTGCGTTTCTCCAGACTCAAATCCCACAGGTTTGTTCCCATCCCAAGTTTTCATGCAAAAGAAAAGAATGTTTAGTCTATACTTTGTATTTTGGGGAGAAGAGGATGCTTGAACTTCTTTATACAGTGCAGTGTTTGTCCTACCAGCCAGGAAGATAAAAATAAAGCCTGCAGTGTACTCAAAACTCTCAATTCTATGAAGAAACGTATGTTTTCTACTAATATTTGAAATCACTATTCCTAGCAGGTTCGGTTTTTTGCATTTTAATTTTCCATTGCCTACTTTGATGGAAGACAATGAGGACAACCAAGTTTTATTTCTGTTTCTGTAAATACTCTCTATGATGATCAAAAGTGACCAGTCATTGTCATAGTGAGGAAGATGGTCTTGATGGTACACAGAAAAATTCATCTTAGGTTTTGTTCAGAAGTAGGGTGATGTTCTGAGAACAAAAAACTGCAGAGGGTTGAGGCAATGTGAACACAGAGCCTTTTTATTTTAATTATTAAGTCTTTGAAGAGGCTTTGCATCAGGGGGATAGTGGGTGATTGCAAAAACTTCCAAAGAATTTTTTTTTTTTTAAATAAAAAGCCTCAAACAATTTGTAGTCATAAACCGGCATTTTAACCAATAATTGTCCTTCTAGATACCTATCTTTTCTTTAGGCTCTCCTAAGTGGGACAAGATCCTGTAAAGATACAAACATTTTCCTCCTCATTTTAGTAGTAAATAATCTCTCTCTTTGTTAACATTGGGACTGCTCTCTGATGTACTTTGCAGCATCTGCTCCTTTTTCTCCCCGGTTCTTTTAAAAGTGTTCTTGGAGTCATGGAAATTTTTTCTGTCCAAACAGACCAGATAGAAATCTCTCCTCCAGGAATAGAGTCTTACAGAAACCCAGACTGTTAACAGCCCTCAGCTGGAGCAGAACTGAGACACTGAACTCGGGGAAGCTGTGCTGGTTTACACAAAGTGAGAGGTTCAGCTGCAAACATACTTTGTGAAGGCCAGCTCTTCTACTTAGTTCACCATTCCGAGCATAATCGAAAGTTTCAAAACCTACAGCCTGTAGGCTGAAATATATTGGGAACAGATGGGGCTAAGCAGCACACACAATTTACCTGTGTACCTAAATACAGTAATATATATTTATAAGCATAAATAAAGCAGCTGGTCTCCATTTCCTCGCTAACGAAAACACCCTTGGCCTTTCTGAACTCCAGACCTACACTGCAACAACTATTTGGTCTTCATACACACAAATCATGGCTGTTGGCCTGAGTCATGAAAACCTGGTGTGGCACAAATTCTCATTAACAATTTTGGCTCTGTCCCAGTTTCAGGTGGGATAGAGTTCATTTGCTTCCTAGTAGCAGGTAGGGTGCTTTATTTTGGATTTAGGATGAGACTAATGATGGCAGCACACAGATGTTTTAGGTGTTGCTAAGCAGTGTTTATACTGAGTCAAGGACTTTTCAGCTTCTCACCCCACCCTGCCAGCAAGGAGGCTGGGGTTACATAAGTTGGGAGGGGACACAGCAAGGACATCTGACCCCAAAAGGGATATTCCATACCACATCCTGTTATGATCAGTGTACAAGTGAGGGGGAAAACCAGACAGGGGCTGCTGTGCAGGAACTGGCTGGGCATCACTCAGCAGGTGAACAATTGTACTGTGCATCACTTGTTTCGTATAGTCTAATTACTGTATTGTTGTTATTAATATTACTGTTATTTTCCCTTCCTTTTCTGTGCTATTAAGCCACCTTTATCTCGATCCACAAATTTTACTTTTTTTTTCCCCCTCCAATTCTCTCCCCCATCCCACAGTGCGGGGGCGGAGTGAGCCAGCGGCTGTGTGGTGTGAGCTACCTGCTGGGTTAAACCACAACAGGCTCCTACAGGAAGACTCATGCTGTCAATTAAATTATGGCAGCAGCTGAAATCTAAAGGTCACATCATCTAACATGAAACAACACAGCATTTGATAAACAGCACAGAGCACAAGTCGGAAGAACTAACTTTTGAAGGTTGGACTATGGCCAGGTAAAGCTCTGTACTCTTGCAGGTAAGTGCATCTTCCCAAATGATATTTCATGGGCAGTAAGAAACTTCCTTAGCAAGAGACTTGCATGAACCTTTAAGCTGGGTTTGTGGGAAGGAAACATGTAGGCTTACATAAGCTATTTCAGTCCAGAAATTCCTTGTGGTTAGTTAATGATATATACTAATAACTTCCCAATGACAGTGTCTGGATGCAGCCTGCACATACACATAACAAAGCAATTTAATGTTGTTCATGCACCACAATGTTCTTAAGCAGACTCACACTTCAGTGCAAGTTCTCATACTACAGAAAGTTAAGAATTGAGACTTCAGCTTTCCAAAATTAAAGTGTTGCATTCAGGCACCCCTGTGATCTCTCCTAGAGAGAGTGACTTACTAAATACTTTGTAGCAACACCTTTGCAAATCTTAGCCACCGATCCCTAGGTGCCTGTAGGATGCTGATAGCGACACTTTATACCGATCACAAGCACAGTTTTACACAGATCAAAATAAGTTGATCTATCTTAAAATATTGACCATCTAAATGCAAGGCCAAGGAGCTCCCTTTACACAAACAGGCTTTGTTTATCCCCTCAAGGAGGTAGGGGAAAAAAAAAAAAAATGACTGTTGCAACATATCCCAATGCTATTTCCTACCTCACAATTGTTAGTTGTGGTTTTCATTTCGGAGGGTGGATCCTAAGCTTGAGCCGTTCGTAGCTCAGAGGAGACAGCATTCATGAAGGAGCTTGGCACAGTTTTGGAGGCTGATTTTTTTTTTTTTTTTCCAGAGAGTGCAACAGCCAAAAACTTTGACAATTTATGTCAACTTTAGAGGGGAATCCAACTGCAGAACAAGGGTAAAAAAATTCCCAAAGTGGATATTTTTCAAATTTCCCTTTTTAATAATACTTTAGTTACTTTATTTCTTATTTTAGAAGTTAAAGAACATTTCCAAGTAAACAAAAATTGCAAAATGTTGTCTTTTGCACAACTGCTTTCTAAGGTCTTTGTTTGATGCAGGGGAAAATGACTGGCGGGATAATCATAAACCCTATCTTGAACTTCCAAGGTCCTTTTCTGAACTGGACAAACCATACACACCGTTTGAATGTTCAATGGTTTAGTAGCCTCATGCAGCCCCAAATATTCTGCAGTACACAGACAATTGGTCACTTTTTTTCCCCCCCTCTATTTAAATACAGGTTCAAAGCCTTCCCAGAAAGAGGGGGCTCAGCACATGACACAGTATCATAGGTCCCCCAGCAGTCTGGCTCCTGGACACTTTCCCAGGATTTTAGCCACCTGAATTAGCTGCATAACCAGCTGCTTCTTAGTATCTTATGAACGTCTTTCAGGCTTAGTGTACAATATACAGACATCCAGACAGATAAAAATAGTAAAACTTTGAGAAAGACAAAGAGTATTGGCACTGCAATGTCTTTTCCAATGAAATATATTCATGGTTGCCTTGAAGCAATTGTCCCGTGCCAATGTGAATGGCGTCATTTTGTTAGCTCCAGCATAATTTAATTACATAATTTTCCTAGCTCATGAACATGTATATATTTACTTTTTTTATAATAAAATACAATAATGATTTTTTTAAATAACTTTCAGGCAAAGTAGTGCAAGAGATTAGGAAAGAACATATGGTAAAAGTAATTTTTGACCTATGTTTTATGGTTAAAACCCAAAAGTGGATTCAGTATTAAAATCAAAGCACTCTAAGTATATTATGAAATATTTACAGCTGTTATTACTGCCTGATTTATGTGTGCCAGAGACCAGATTATTCAGGCTGGTTTCACAAGCAATATGTCAGTAAACAGGATTTTGTTTGGTAATTATATTAAACATGTCCATATAAGCTTTGAATTAATTATAAACCGTATTTTACTGTACTTGATAAAAGCACTAAGCAGCAAGAACTAACGATGGCAAAAAGGTCTCCTCTCATTTTCAGTAAAGCTTTCCATGTGAAAATCTGTCAACATGAAAAAGTTACTGCTTGTAATTAAAACCAGGCTTCAGTTCAGTAATATGTTTACATGTTATGTTCCAGAAGGGGGAAAAATGCAATTAAATTACTCTCCTTAAACCCTGTGGTTCACAAACACACAATCTGCTCTGGGCACGCTACTGATGTCAGCTCCTTCAGCAAGGAAGACAAAAAAAAAAAAAAAAATCAGGCTCGGCCTCATGACACATTTGAGAGTTTTGCACTACTAACACAGTGGGATAGGCGTGTAAGGGAGCCCTCGAGATACATTCACAGGATGTTTGCAGTGGGTTTGCCTGCCCACATCAAGCGTTTTAGCAGTGCTCCTGTCAGTACAAGGCTTCGCTAATGGACAGATAATGACCCAGCAGAGGCGCAGGAGGTTACAGAGACACTTCACCAGACTTGGGAGCGTGTCAGTGAGCAACTAATTACCCCTCTGTTCCAGTTCTCACATTAACTTACTAAGCCACCCTTTGCCTGTCTCCACAATGGCTTTACAGCACGAGGTCTATTTTCGAAGCAGACTTCAAAGTGAGTTCTCTGCATTGGACCCACTGCCAAACCGGGTGCTAAACTGTGCTTCTGCGGGTGCCAAGAGCGCAGTACCGGGACCTCAGCGTGCTGGCTGCTTCTGAAGATGAACAGTAAATTCATCACCTGCAATACTCCTCACTACCAAGCACACACCATTTCTTCACCATAATTTTCAACCCTCTTTTTGATACATGGAGGTGGGTGAATGCTATTTGCTGTGCCACTGGTTAACTAGAATTTCAGACCATAGGCATACAAACGTGACCCATTTAAAGGTTTTCACACTACTGTAATGAGACATATTTCCTAAAGAGCCAGGTAACAACCTTCTTCCATGGCAACCCAGTGCTCCACATGAGAAAGCATCTTACGGACTTCAGTATAAACTTTTCTCAAACAAGGTCATATTATATTTAATGATAAGAAACCAAGCAGATAAGCAGCTCTGTGCTTATCCTGCATTACAGAAGCCTGCACACTAGATTTTGTTAATCTAGCTTTAGTTCAGAAACTTGACACTCCCTGCTTTTCTTGTATCCATTTTTGTTTCTCGTTAATGCAACCAGATGGTGACTTCAGTTTGATTACAATTCTGCCTACTTTAATGTGAACTCTTCATCTTACTACTATCAGATGACATTTGCTTTTCTTAATGTACATAGTTTTAGGAAAATTACAGAAGTGCTATTGCTGTGTTACATGAAAAATTCCAATATACATTTAGCTGACATAGCATCAGCTGGTGTTTAAACTTGGCTTAGCTAATGGACTTTTAATGTCAGTGGGGTTGTGTGCAGTTACTGGCTATTAGCAGGAATGGGCCCTTTCTATAAAAAACACTTTTCCTCAAGTGTGTTGTTTGAACATTCCTTCCCCTGATTTAGTGACTGTCACCAAATACAAAACAAATGCAAGGACGCTGGAATCTACTGTTATCTTTAAAACCAACTTAACCTCAGCCTGGCCTCCACAAATGAAATGTGTTCTGCATTGGTACTAGTGAATATGAAACTTCAAAGACAAAAGACCAGATTTTCCTTGCCTTGCTCCAGTGAGTAAATCCCAAGCAATCCAGTGAAAATAATGAGACAAAGTAAATTTGATCACAATACCGTTATCTATTGATTTCCCTAAAAAAAAAAAAAGGCAACGAAACCAAGTACTGATAAAATAAGCTGACCAGTAAAAGAAAGCAGATTAATAGTCCACACAAAGGCACTTTGCCACTTGAATTCATTTTCTTTGCAAATGTTTCTCATAAATGCAAATTTAAAACTTTATTCTTGAGACCACAAAATGATAGAAATGTTTATATAGTAAGTAATTAAATTAGGCATTTTAACTTTTTTTTTAAGATTTGGAACATTTTATATAATAGCCATGTTTACTACAAAGAATTAGCATATAACATGAGCAGGGGGGCAGAGAAAAAGATTCATACAGAAATATTTCAGGACAAGCAAAGGACAAAAGTTAGCAGCTGAACAGTTTCGCCTCTTCCCGTGCTTGTGAAAGGCATATGGCACATCTCATTCTACTGCCTACACCAGGATAACAACTGCTTTTGTTACCAGCTACCAGGCTGCACTTCTAACTTAAAACTTCGAAGCCCATGCTTTTAGTAGCAGAGGTCTTTAGTTCAAAAACAGTTGCCAAGGCAGGAAATTGCCACACATTTGTGTGTAATAGATATTTATGCGGATATCTGCCTACAGTTGGTGACATTTGGCTGTCAGCGTTCTTATCTAAAATATCGTAACAAAAGCCAAGCAAAAAAACATCTACCTGAAAGAATCTTGCCAATTTGTTTTCAAGTAAGGCATCGTGTTAATCTCTCTACAGGAAAGAGTCATATTGCTATATGGAAGGGAAATGGAAAGCCTCAAAGTTATTCAAATTATTTAGCTTCACAAAAAAAAAAAAAAAAAAA
>VZTJ01004103.1:703715-715363 GCA_013397795.1 Orthonyx spaldingii | reverse complement strand
AAAAAAAAAAAAAATCAAAAACAAAGCAAAAAAGAAACAACCCCACAAAAAAGCGTGCCATCAAGTAAGATGAGATCAAGGTCTGTTCATCCTAGAGTCTCACCCTACTGTGTCAACATATTTTTAACACAGAAGCAGATCAGCTTCTGGCATGTGCTGCCTCTGAAATTAATGAAGCTACATTTGTTGGTGGTCATAACCCAGCCTTGTACCACATAAGTCTATCCTTGGTATAAACACTAGGTATTTAAAAAAATAACAAAACAAAAGGAAACTGATAGTGAAACTGACAGGCCCCAGTACAGAACTTTCTAGCTACAAACTTTCTAGTTACTTAGGATTTTACATGACGAAGAGAAGGAAAACCCACGCTCATATTCTTGCCAGCAGAGATCTGCAGCATAAGAAGATTGCTGCATTTTGTTTGAGCAAGAGACCAAAAAAGTTACCCTCACCTTCAAAAACTGGTGAGGAAGCAGAAAGGAAGTCCCTCAAGCTACGTTTGAAATGTCTGCATGAAAAGAATTTGTAATGGGGACAATGATTTGTCAAAATATAATGCAGCTTTGTGGCCAAAAACCTTTGAGCAAGGAGCAGAAGTATTTTGTGAGACAATTCAGCAAGATTTTCTGTGAACAGCACTTGTAGAAGGGCAGAGTCTTCCCCATTTAATTACAGACCCATTTCTTAACCAGACAGAGTTCTAGTTTCCACAATGAACCTGATTTTCAGATCAAGTCGCCAGGTTTAACAGAGGAAACTTTATCTCTTCCTAGCTGAAAGCACCAGAGAATTTTATCCTATTAATAGAGGTTCAAGCAGCAGAGATTTCTCCATAGTCTCATCTGAGTGCAGACAACCTGAAATTTCAGATTGTCACCTCACTGTTTGCCTGTTAGCTCCAGCTATCCACTGTTAGTCATGGCCACTCATCTTTTGTATGCGTGGAGCTGCAGAGCAACCAGACAGACACAAAAAATTGTGGGAAAAGGGAACAGTGAGAGGGATACATCTGTGCTGACTCCACAAGCAACTAGCAAAACTTAGAGATACATTAATGAAAGAGAAAATTCATTCAGACTAAGGCAGTGTGCACATTTGTACTTGGAATTACTCCTGATAAGTGCCCACACTTCAGTCAGTGTAGGTAAATCCAGTGTCCATGAGAACAGAATTAGTCTCGCTTGCTATTCCATCCCACTTCTTACTCCTTGATTTCAGTATGACTGAACTGCAATTAACCTCATTCAGTGAGACTGTATTATTATTTTCACTCACTATATAAACTCTACAGTATAAACACATATGTTGGGAGAGGATAAGACAAGCGATGTATTTAAACAACAGATACACCATATCATAAAAGTGCAGCAATTCATATTCCAGACATTATTTTAGCAAACTTATGGCTGGAATATAGCTCTCCAAGAAGTTCTGAATCACTAATAATCCTGTGGTGATCCATTTTCACTGTCTCATGTGAAATGCACTAAAAATCAAGCAAAGAAACACCTGGGGAAAAACTATCCGTTCAAACAAGTTTCCAAAATGGCTGCAATAAAGTCAACCTCTTTTGACAGATCATTCAAGGCTTACTGGCGCATTCCCTTGTATCTAGCTGATGAAAATCAAGATTTCTCAAACAATTGCATCCAGCACTCAGGGGAGCAAGAAAAATGCAAGCTTTCCTTTTTCTCAAAGGATACACCGCTAATCCACTGAGATTAACATTTCAACCTCTCACTCAATATAAGACTAAGAAATAAAGCTACTTTACTTCTTGAAAATAACTAAAATGGGATTGGCAGGAGCTACCTAACAAGAAAATGCTCAGCTGTTGCCAGACCAGTGAAATCTATCTGAGCTCCTTAGCATTATTGTTGAAAATGTTACTGCAACAAGAGAAAAAAGATACTGATTTAATTGCCTAGGCAACCTCATAGTTTTTATGACTCATAAGGCAATGGGGTCCTCTGGAGCGTAAGTCGTTCATTCAGATGAAGTACAGTTGAATAACATAATCCTGAATTGCAGATTAATCCCAAATGAAACAAAACAGCCCAAGATAGTGATTCCTTTTCCATTTATAACAGTGCTGCAGCCATGTGCTGGATGTGCTCTTCCTCTTTCCAAATTCAATATAACACTGTGGTTTTCATTAGGCAAAGCAAATCCTTTCAAACTGCCTGCCACCAGAAAGTCAGAGCTTCTTAGAAGCATCCCTGTTCCTGAGCAACAGCATATACTTTTTCCCTTTTCCCTTGTCCCAGTTCTGGCCAGGACAGGGTTAATATCTGCAGTAGCCAGGAGGGGGCATGGCTAGGACCCAGGAGTTTTTTCTGTACCAGCTCACTTCATTTTCCAGGGATGAGGCAAAGGGCTCTCTTCCAAGTCTGGGTAGTGTGGTAGAGGGAGCGGTCAGGCATTGCTGTGGTCAGGGAGTTTCCGTGTGAATCATTCGCCTCTTTCTTGCACCTTCTGTCCTCAGGATTGTTGCTGTTACTGTATGTTTTCTTATCTAATTGCTACTCCCAGTAAATTGTTCTTAGCTCAACCCCTGATCTTTACCTTTTGTGCCTCCAATTCACCATCCCACCTCAGGGGAAGAAGAAAAGTTAGGAGGGAGTGTGCGAGTGGCACATGATTTGGAGGGTCCAGTGGCAGAGACTAAAATGGTGAGTACCATTCCTAACCCTTGGCATCCTTTTACACATATTTCTAGATAACAGCAGATATAAAGAAACCATCAGTGAGACTCAACAAATCCAACATTGAGAAGGTACCTGCCAGCCTTCTCAACATAGCACTCCCTCCATAGCATTCCCTCTTTGGGACTGTCAGACAAGAATGGATTGGAGTACCAGTCTTGAGCACTCACAAAACTTGAGCTCATATTTTGACTTCCCTTATGCATTTGCTCTGCATCCTTCGGCAATTCCCCCTAGACCTCTCCACCAAACAGTGATAAATACAGCAAACTCCCAAATCCAGCAAAACAGAGGTTGAATAGCTAAGGCAATGTAACAAATAAGAACTTCCCATCGCCTCCAGCAATGCAAGCACGGAGCAAAGCTTTGCTAAAGATACAACTGCAGATATCCCCCAAAGGAGGTATCACCAACTGAGATGCACAGCTTTTTTGGGTGTCTCTCCTGTCCTGCCTGTGTAGGACTCATAACAAAGGGAAATGAGAATGTGAGAGGGTGCTGAGGCACTGCAGCATCAGATACTGACACAGGAGGTGTCCCTGCCCTGACAGGACTGTTGGACTGCCATGCAAGCTAGAGCAGCACTGCCTGTATTTGGGGAACAGCAAAGGCACTCACCTAAATTCAGCATTGCCTGACACTCCCTGGTGGAAATAAGGGCATGTCTGGCACCACTGAGAATCTGGGTCTCCATCTCAATCTGCATCGCAGCAAAATCAGTGTGATTTACGAAAAAAATAAACCAAACTAAAACCAAAAGAGTGAGATCTAGAAAGTGCTGTAAATACATACCTTAACCAGTGCTAACCAGAACTGTAAATGAAGTCTAACAGTGAGGTTTTTCACTAGGCTGGTTGAAATATGTGGAAAAATGTAAATGGAAACGAAAACTGTTGTTGTCAGAAGACTTAACTTTTTAACTTCATTTTCACTGAACACCTAATACATTTTCAGAGAGCATAAATACAATAGTTTGGACAGTAGGGTAAATATTCAGGATTTTATTGACCTTTTCTCTAAAACAACTGAATCATTTCTGATTTTGCTTAAGGTTTCTTGCTTTTTTCCCAACCTTCCCTGAGCAAACAAACAAAAAGGAATTTTTTTCTCTCTTTTGTTTCCCCCTAAATTTTCCATGTTGATAAAAAGAGTGTTTTGAAGTGAGACTGTTTTTGCATGAAGCTCTTTCTCCCCAGCCCAAACTTTTAGATAACATGCCAGGCTATAAAAGGACTCCCCAAACCCTGGCGTCTGATGACTTGGGAGGAAATCCCACATTTCCTGCTTAACGTCCATGTGATTTGGGATGGAGTCATAAAAGCAAACAGGAAGTTGTTCTAGTGATGACTACCTAGGGAGAAAGCTATATACAAGCATCTCTGAGGTTACTGAAAGCTGGGAAAACCTCTGGCAGCTCCTGCCTGCTGCTCTGACTCACTGCACCTTACTGGTGTGTGTTGTTTGTACAAGCAGAACCAGCCTTGAGGAAAACAACTGGAACACAGCTACAATTTGGGGCTTTCCTTTAGCTCCTCCAGTTAGTGTACACACAGTTTTATGCTACATCCTCACCCTAGCAAGATAAATCTAAATACAATAACCACAATGGATATTCTGCAAAATGTTTAACCAGACCTAGCACGAACCCAACAACAATACTCAATAAATCATCTCCCCACCACAGCAGTGGAGTTTGGGGCTGGAGTACCTAGATGACCACATTAAATTAAACACAGGGAAATAAAGTATATTCAAAATCAAGGGCAATTTTGTTGTTCTTATTTGTTCTGTGTAAAGTTCTTTATAACCATTTCCCTTTTTAGCATAATTTCAAATGCTTGCTTGCAAATGATGCAAATTAAGTGTTTCTTTGACTACAGTTTGCCTCCCAGAAGACTTAATAACATTTCCGTCAGATTGCCTCTTGGATAACGTTATGATGGAAAGATCCAGAGGTGCCTGCTCCTGAGACTGGGCTCTACTGAGCACACACAATAAATCACTAAAAACACCACCATTCCTTGAGTCCGTGGAAACAGCCGGCACTGAACTGTGCCTCTGCACAACATTATCCTGACGCTGTGCTGATGGAGGTTATGGCCAACTGGAAAGCCACAGCTCATCTCTTACTCCTTTCCTTTGATTCCTGATTTGTACTTGAGAAGCTGGTTTATACCTCCAAGCCGAATGCGGGGCAGAGCTGGCTAATGCAAATGACAGACGCTGTAATTACTGCCTCACTGGCACCGATGCCAAGATCGCTGCCTGCTAGACTTGAATACCTCCACTGGGTGGCTAACAAGATGTGCACTTCACAAACCAGCACAGCCCTCTCCTCGCCCTAAAGGGAGGAAAGACAATGCTATTTTTTCCTAAAGGGACATGTAGACAGTTCTATGAAATATATTGCATAGGCAGAGCATCCATGATTACACTAACTTCTATTTCAAAGATAGCCTCCAGTAACATGTTTTCAATGACAAACCAACAGCCCGAGCTCACATTGACCCCAGTCCTCTTTTACTAAATCACAGCAAACTGTTTACTCCTCCAAGTGATGCAAATTTACCCAGCAACTCCCCTTTGCACCAGCAATTCAAACATATTTTTCTGGTGAGCTGCAAAAGAAATTTTCTTGCCTTTTTGTAGAAGAAGTATCCAGAACTGATTCCTCAAAAGTCCAATGATGTTAAATCCAGAAAGAACCAAAAATCAAGAAATACAGCCATACACTATAAAACAGGTTACAAAAATCAAGACTGTTTTACTGGTAGCATGACACAAACGTAGCTTTGCTTTCCAAAGTACAACTCTCCTCTGTATTCTACTTATGCACAAAATTCTAGTCATATACTGTACAGAAATACTCAGTTATTGTTCTACTCAGCCTGGGCTTCTCTTACCATCCATAGGAACTTATTTGCTTTGTATCCTATTCAACTGAACTGGGGAGACTGTGCCTCAGAAGACCTCTCTTCTATTTTTCATAAAAATCAAGATATTTACCTGAAAAAGTCTAATAAATATAATCCACATTTTCTCGTTTCCTACTGCACAGACGAGCTATGGAACTGATTTGCCTGGCCCTGGCACAGAGTTGTATTTCTGTTTTCAGATGTACTGTATTTGGAAAATTAAATTAGGAAAATCTTTTTAATTTGGTTAAGGCTGTTTCCTGTTTCTGAATTTGGATGTCACACACAAAGCTAGTCCCAAAATACAGTGAATAACTGGGGCTTAAGACCATTACCAAAGAAAAATAAAGCTGTGTGGTGAATGATCCATGTAAAATGATTAAGTGCAAACATGCACAACAACTGTGGAAATGTTTAGATGCACTCTGGCATTCTCACCATACAGAGGAATAAATGACACTGACAGTAATGCTGAAGAGCCATCAGGAGGAGCCTGTATGTGATCTATATATGTTTTCCATAACTATTGCAACCAGATGCTAGAGCCTGGAGCCAGAGGAAGAAGAGCCCATGTTCCCAGGGAGGAATCCCTCCTCTATGCACAGATCCATTCACTTAATTTTAATCCTGCTTAAACTGCACCTGTGTCAGCAAAGGAAACACAGTGGCTGCTTTGCTTTCAGCAAAGAGTATTGGAGTACTAAAATGCTACTCAAAACCAGTACGGGCTACCACATCCAGCTCAAACTTGTCAGCATCATTGGAATCTACTACAGTACATCGCTTTAAAACAGATTAATGTTCCAAAGGGCCTTATCCATTCACAACAAAATACTACTTGGCTCTTGCTTTATTAATATAAATACTACACCCACATGATCAAGTACAAGAGGTCCACTGATGCATCAAGATAATTAAGTCCTTTCCCCGCCTTTTTTCAACAAGATGTGTTTAGGTATTTAATTAGGAAATGCATCCCCAAAAGGTTAGTACATTCACATGTTATATTTCACTTTTTCCACACTAAGCATTTCCAAACTGCTGCTGTTGCGAATACAGACTATGCTGGGGCAAGACAAATATCTGCACATATGGCTCTTTTACAGTTTTCTTTTTAAATTATCACTTTGATTTAATTAGGTTTGAGGGGTTAAGCATGAAAAATGCACTCTTTTATTGTAAAGGAACAAATGAAACACAACCTCATTAATACGTAGTCCATTTAGCTTTTCTACCATCTTTTACACCATCGTTATTAACCCCAAAAGCTGTCTGAACCATGCCTGTCACCACAGATAGATAGCCTGACCCTCCCTTTCGTCCCACCTACACAACAAAAAGGTGGGAGTCACAGGATAAGTGGATAATAGTTTGGGAGGTGGGAAGTGAGGGCTGTAGGGAAGCACAACAGCTGAAACCCAGTCTCTGATGACTGAAGAGCCAAAGGAAAAGTTACTCTTACAGAGATGGCACTGAAATGCCCAGCAGGGGCACAGTTCGGGGCATTTAATTTCTCATTCTGATGTAGCTTATCATAGAGCTATAGTAAATGCAATGAATGCCAGATCAGAGTTGATTCTGGCTTGATAATCACACTGGCCCCATTCACACTGCTTTGAGAATTAAGGGCTGTCTCTACCATTGCAGCCATTTCCTGTTCTCTCCTGATAACAGCGGAAAAATACTTGGACAGCTTCAGATAAGAAGATAAGAAATACTAATAAAACAAAAAGTGTATTTAGGTCTGCTGAGAAGCTCACAGGAGGACGCCGAGATGCACTGATAATGAATCTGCCAGGGAGTGAGGGGGGTTGGTCCACCAACCAATCGTTAATAAATTCATTTTCCACGAGGCAATAGAAAAGGAAGGTATGAAAGCACAAGTCCCAGCAATGCTCACGGCTTTCTTAGCCTGCTTCAAAAGTTAAATATAGTTGGGGAATTGAGATGAAACATGTATATTTTTGAAATGTATGAATAGAATAGAGGGAAAACTTTGCCTGGTGCTATAAGATGAGGAAACTTCCTGAAGAGGGCATAGTTAAACTGTTGATTCATTGCCTCACTGAAGCACCATGTACACATACACACACACATATGAAGATCCCCACCACACATACCAATCAGAAAATCCCCCAGCTCTGGGAAAAATGCCAAAACCAGGTCTGCACTCAAATTCTGTGCCTGGTCCTTGCAAATGGGAAATAAAAATAAAAGCATACATGGAAAAAAAAAAGTTCAAGACAATGAGCTATATCCCAAACACATTCCCTGGATTTTTCACTCTGTTAGGGAAGTTTATCACACATCACACATTGGGAAGCATTGCTGAAGAGCTCTCCACCCCTTTTTAGGTAGGTGAGCACACCTGTGTCCTGTGGCAGGTCCCACACGTGTGTTGCCCTTTGCAGCGTAGGAACAGGGGGCCTGGCTCCTCTGCCCTCGTGGCATTTCTGTCACACAGCATTGTGTCACCGAGGGTAAGTGCGGAAAGGAGAAACCATCTGAGAGTGTGAGGTATGAGCCCTGTGGCACCGGGATGAGCGCTCTGGAACAGCCGAATGCAGGGGGTCCTCTCCTCCCTGCTCAGGCCATCTGTCACACGAAACTCCCGTGTCCTGCCAGCAGAGCAGCCAGGCTCCTTTCCTCTCCAGGTCCAACTGTCTGAGAGGAGCTTTCTCCTCCAACACCCCCTGACATATCTATACACAGACTGATATATACCCACTGACACACAGGTCTGGATGAATAAGGTACTATTACAACCCCTAAATACAAAACATCAAACCTGCCCTGCCTTGAACATGAAACCGACCAGTGAAAGGAAACAGTGTGGAAGACACAGATGGAATGTACCACGATGTATAAGGGATTTTTGTGCTCTTGTTCTCTGCTACCACCTTTTCACGGCCAGATTTCTGATCTTCCTGTGAGATAAATGAGCAAGGGAACGTGACTCTGAGGGGATGGAGTTAAGTATCAGCAGGAAATGGATTAGCACTGTTACATGTACAGACATGGTGTTCAGTGCACCCAGCCCACCAGCAGCAAACCGACAGCTCCATGCCTGGGAGAACCCACAGAGAGCCTGTCAGGGGCACCGGGAGTCAGAGCAACCAGCACTGCTCTCCTGTGGAAAAGGCCACAGAGGAGTGCACTTTGTAATGTCTGGGTGAGAGCACAGGGTCAGATCTGTGCAGTTTTCACAAGTGCCTCTACACAGAGGTGATGTGGGGGAAAACCAAGCATTCTTACAGTTGTGCTATGCTAGCAACTTCAAATCAAAAGTTTGGTGCATGTTATTACTTCTTGGTTACATATACGGGGAAAATAAACAAACACAGCAGCTTCTAAAATTCCTTTTCTCTTGTTAATCATATAACTGAGATTTCCAAGTGCTTTAACGAACCCGCACATCCTTGTTGTATGCAGCTCTGCCCACATGCAGCAGCAACCTCTCTCTTTCTCTCTCCAGTGTTCCACAAAAGCAACAAATTTCCACATTAGGTCTAACTCCTGGAAAGAAAGAGAAGCACCGAGAAAGTTTGCCCAGTATCAGCTCGCAGGAGAAAAAGCCTCCTGCTGTGGCTGTCAGCCGGGTGGGTGCCACACGGAGCCAGGGCTCTTTGTGATGCTCTCAAACACCCCTAAACACGCACTGAGAAGCAAGACATTGTCACTTGGAAAGGGGAATTTATACAGGCTACAGGGTAGGCAGATCGAGATGTGCTCCAGAATCCCGGACGCAGGAGGCGAAACAAAATCTCAAAACATAAACACAGAAAGACGGCAACTCCCTTCGGGTGTATCGTGTTTTAGGCAGGAAGAAGGAGGGCGTGGGGGGCTATGGGGGGCTCAAGACTGACCGTCGACTGCCAAGCTCCAGGGTACGGCTGTGCGGCTGCGGAGGGACACCCGCCCCGCACCTGCCTTTCCCACGCACCTTTGCCAGCCCTCCGGGGCGCACCGGCGCCGCTCTCCCGCCCGGGAGGGCTGCCGGCGGGGCTCCTGCAGCCCGAACTTCCCCTCCGCTCCCTGTGCCCCATTTGAGGACGGAGCGCAGGCAAACGCCTGTCCCGGCCAGGCTCAACACCTACAGACCCGACCCGGCCGGTGCGACCGGACACCCCGTACCCCGGCGGGGGTCGTGCATGCGGGGGATTGCACTGTTTGCACAGACAAACACAGGGGAAAATAAAAAAAAACCAACATAATCACGGCATAAATTCGCATGTATAGCCCTCATCCGGAGGATGCTCCAAGCCCTCACCATGCATCCATGCATCCATCCATCGCCTTACCTTGCGCCGCGGAGCCGGGGCGGCTGGCCCCCAGGACGGCCAGGGCGGGGAGCACCACGGTCTGCAGCAGGTATCCCAGTCCCAGCCCGCAGCGGGCCGCCGTTCCCTCCAGCCCCTTCCCCATGGCCGGGGCAGCGGGGCAGTGGCGCGGAGCCGCGGAGCTTTCCTGTGCCGCCTCTGCCGGCCCCGTCCCACCTCCGGGCGCGGAGCGGCGCGGAGCCCCCGCCGGGCGCTCAGGCTGCGCGGAGGGCAGCGGGGCGAGGGGCTGCGCTCGGACCGGGCGGGCAGAGGCGCTGCATGACCCCGCGGAGGGGCGCGGAGCCGGCGGAGCGCTGCTTTCTTCCCGCGGGCGGCTCGGCGCGGCTGCCTCCACCCCGGGGGTGGGCGGGGGCCGGGGCCGGGGCTGGGGAGAGGGGGCTGCGCCGGCCGCCTGCGATAAAATGCGAGCCGGAGCGAGGAGCAGACCCAGAGGGAAGGGGGCGGGGGAGGCTGGGAGCCACCCGCCGCAAGAACCGGCCCCCTTTCGCCTCCTCCGCCCGCGCCCCCTGCGCGCACAGCCGCGGGCACGGGCGCACGCAGATGTGGGTACCCGCGCACACGTGCGCGCCCGCACACGCCCCGACACTCGCTCGCACCCCCGCCCCGCACACCCGGGCAGGGCAGCAGGCGCGGGAGCCAGCGCTGCGCTGGCCCGACCCCGCTACACCCATGGCTCTCGCGTCCCCAGACTGTCCCCGTGGGCCTGACAACACCCCTGCACACCTCCAGGGCTCTGGGCCACCGGGACCGTCTTTAGGGAGCCGGACGGGCGATACCGGTCTGCTCCCACAAGCAGCAGGGCGGGGGGAGAGATCGTACCAGGAGAGCTGTTGGAGAACACACCATCATTGGGGAGCATATCCCCGTTTGCCCTCCAGGGCCTCTCTCTTAAGGCTGGGGTTACTCCCTTCCAACCGTTACCCTTCTACCCTCCTTGCATCCCCAAAAAGCTGTCCCCTGGCCTCTGACTTCACCATGTGCCCACCAAATCTCCCTCAGAGGGATAACAGAGCCCACACCTCAGGCTCACTGCTCAACCAGGGCTTGGCTGGGTTTTGCTGTTGCTTTCTATGGCTTGGGGTTTTTCCTTTGGGTTTTTTAGTTTGGTTTTTTGTTTTGGGGTTTGTTTGCTGCTTTGAGTGGTTTTATGTTTGGTTAGGGTTTTCCTTTTCTGAGTTGCCCTTCCCTTTGCAGAGCCAAGGCTGGCTGTCTGCAGTCATGATCAGACCCAGCCCCTCACACAGGAGGTGTGCCAAGGCCAGGGGCTGTAGCCCCGGAACCCTCCCCACACCAAGGTACTCCAGAGAGCCTTGCCTTCTCCAGCCCAGAAGTTCCCCCAAGCAGGGCTGCATGAGAGGCAAGGAGCTCTCTTTTCCTGGGAGGCGTGGCTGGGATCTTCCCAGACACTGGCTTTGCCTTCCACTCCCTGCCCCGTCCACAGAGGAAAACAGTTCCCAGCCTTGCTAATGCTGCAGGAGGATTTCCCGGGGGCCACTGGAGCTGCCTGCCTCCAGGGAGGCTCTGTCCCACCTGCCCCCTGACTTTAATGTTCTTCCCAGGGAATTACCCAGACTGTTTCCATCTCAGGGTTTGGTGGGGCAGCATTTTTTTCTCCTCAATAGCAGCCGACATAAAACTGCAGTGTGACAGGAAAGCAAAGTCTTTTTTTTTTTTTTTTTTTTTTT
>VZTJ01004103.1:687649-699298 GCA_013397795.1 Orthonyx spaldingii | reverse complement strand
TTTTTTTTTTTTGGTGACTATTTTCTCTGAGCAGCTCCTGAGCTGTAGGCAGCTCACCCATGAACAATTCATCACGAGCACTTGAAGCTCAGTATTCAAACTATTTTTTTTTCCTTATTCCAATTGCGTGATACGATACCGAAATACTTCCCGCCTACAAATATTCTGTAAGCAAAAAAAAAAAAAAAAAACCAAACAACAAAAAAACAACAAAAAAAAACAACAAAAGCCACCCAAAAACAAAAACAAAAAACCCTGCAAAAATACCTGCAAAGGGTGAGACCTATTGTCAATTCGTATTTGTCGGGACCCGGAGCGAGCGCTGCCCTGGCTGTTTCAAGAGCGGCGATGGCGACAGGCGGCGGAGCGATTGCGGTGCCTCCCAGCAGAGGGAGATGCGAGACATCGGCTCCGGCCCCGGCTCGCAGCTCTCCGTCTCTGCAACAGATCGATGAGTCATGAATGCTTTAGGAACATGTCAGAGTCCCATGGCCTCTCATTATCTAAGCATTTTATCTGAGAACAGACCCCTTTCCGGCCCCTGTCTGGTAGTGGGTCATTCTACACCAGGTTTCCTCGGTTTCTCCCTTCGGCTGAGGTGAAGGACATGAATAACTTGAAATATTTCTGTCTGTTGCACAGCAGTGTTATATTCTTCTCTCTCCCTCCACTTGCTATCCATTTTTGTAGCATTGTAACTCATTCTACCTCTGAGTTGAATATTAATGACTGAGGGGTGTCAGTCTGTCCCAGGATCATCTGGTTCCAACTGACGTGACTTTCTCTTTTGTTTTCCAAGTACTAATTTCAGATTGTCCTGTTCAGGGCATAGTGCTTTCAAATTTCTTTACAAGTGTCACAAGAACCCTCCCTCTGATGTCTCAATACTGCCTCACTCCCCACCTCTGCCTTTGTGGTTTTTCCTTGCCTTAGGTACCATGAGAAAATAACATAATTGCCTTTAGGATCTTTGTTTCAAATTCTCTCTGTAGGTGTATATTCTGGGTTGCTCTTACTACATGTGTTATTTTACGGATTTTCTTCTCTGATGCACTTTGCAGAAAGCAACACTGGGAAGAATTATAATTATAGTATTTATTAAATCACTTCTTAGGGGAGGAAACTGATAGTGTGCTGAAAGAAATATTAAAGAAGAATAATAAAACACTCTAGCAAAATATGTTTAAGAAGATGCAGGTTCTATGAAAAAATCAATTTTCCAAGAAAATTAACTGTTAACATTGTATTTTGGTGCTTTACAATAACATCAACTTACATACAGACCTGTGTGGCATTCATTTATCTTCTAGATAAAAAAATGCCATCATTTTAATTGTTACAGATCTTCTTTATAGTTCAATATATTTGCAGTTTCATGCATGAACTATTTTGTGAAAACTGATCACATTCAGCAAACTATGGGAGTTTGAATACATGGCAAAGTCCCCAGCCTTCCCATTTATGTCTACTTTGTGAGGAAAACCAGCTACAACAAAAACAAAGAGCCTCACTTTGTGTGTTTGTTTTTGGGTTTTTTTTTTTCCTTCTTCATTTTGAAGCCTGACAAACTACTCTGTTGTACAGAGGGTTTGAAATCTCTCCCCACCAACTCCTCTACTGTACGTTCCCAGAACGCATGAATGCATTTACTCCTGCCAACGTGTAACCCAATAATCTTTTTTTTACCCAACAGAAAGAAGCTTTCATAGGGAAACCCTCAAATTTCCAAGCAGTGTGTGACAGTAGGAGGAAATCTGTTGTAGTTGCCTGTAATGGAAGCCCAGTTGTGTGTTTTCAGTCTTTTTTCACCTGGCCTCTTAGTGGCAGGGCAATTAGAGCTCAAATGTACAGGGAAAACTTATCCCAGTCCAGTAATCAAAGCAAACATTATATAGATTTTGATTGCTCCAACAAGAATGAAGTCTTTGTTAACTGAAGTAGCTTTATTGATTCGAATGAGGAGATGTATTTATTCTGTTTTGTGAAGTGCTACAAGCTGTGTGCGCATTTAATGCTTATGAATTCAGAGATGAAGGACTGAAAAAGTTCTATGTCAAGCTGTAGAAGAGAAACTGTATCATTTCCAGAATGTTTATTCCAATGTTATTTTCCAAAGGCAGTTATAATACTTGTAGTTATCATTATCATCTTATAAAAGACCTTAATGTTTCACAAATGGCGTGATTTAAGTCACATAATTAACAACATTCTTGACTGTTTAGCAATAATTAGTTTGTTTTCATAGAAATACTCTGTTTCATCTCTCTCTACAGAGGTTGAAAAATGATGGAATAGCAAAAATGTTGAGTCTCAGAGCTGAAGATGAAAAGTTTATGAAAAGAAAATCACCCACAATGATAACATGTGATCCTGTTTTAAGTATGACCTTTAGCTCCTTGAAGCACATGGAATTCAATGCTAGAAAGTAACTTAGATTTGCATTACTACTGTAGTTTAAATTGACAGCCTTAAGACTTCTTTGTCTGAAGACACCACTAGGAATTCAGCTGTGCATTTCTTCATGGACAGCACAGATAACATAAAGAAAAACATGAAAAATAAAGAAAAAACTCCCCTTGCTTCCAAAGTCTAACCAGGATAATATGCGTTTCTTGTAACACAGTGAAATAAAAGTTTTTGTCCCAAGTCAATGCAGCTATTCTGGGTCTGCTCTTATTTCAAATGAAGTTCTGCAGAGATTTACAGAAATCAGCTCAGGCCCTTTGGGAATAAGTCCTCTACGTGAAAAACTTTGTGCTCTTTCACCAATAGGACTCTACTGCAAAGATAATAACAAGAGCCTTATTTTGGTCAGAGAGCATTGCAGGTTACCCGCAGCTGTCTGGTTTATTACCACTTCAATTCGAGACCTACATTTTTATTCATTGTTTCTCTTATGAGTAACATTTTGAAAAGTAATATCAAATAAATGGACCTGTGGCTGTGGCCCCACACAATGCTTTCTTTCATTAGATGTCCTAGTTGTTCTGTGTTTGAGGATGATTAAAGTATCTTGAACAAAGTTTCACAGTTCATTTCATTCCATGTGCATTCATAAATTAGTTGATGGTAATCTGTTAATAAAAGCTTAATATTCTACATTATTCTCTATAGAATGTTGCAGGGCTTTCTCTCTCTTTTTTTTTTTTTTTTTTTTTTTTTTTTTTTTTTTTTTTTTTTTTGTTACTGGAACTATTCACAGACTCCCTTCAGGAGTGTGATAAGATACAGATTACAATACTGGCTTGATAATGGCCAAGACTTTTCTTTCCTCTCTGAGTAACATAAACTCTAAAATGAGAAGCGATACTTTATATTCATAACTAACATATTAGGCATTATTTAGTCTTGAGATTACTAAAACCAGTTCTAAAACGTGGAACAAGAATTTACCACTGAAAACCAGGATATCATAGAGTCTGATTTCTTGGTCCCAACAAATAAGTATCAGCAACCATGTTATCTCTAAGATTAACATCCCTAAAAGCTCCTCCTTCTCCTGACCACAAGAGGTAAAAAAGGGAAGAACTCGATTTTTACAATGTTAGACCACAACAGATGTGCCTGGGGACTCATTGATTTCTCTGCAGTTAAATTGTTCCAAGTAACAACACCAGCTCACTTAATGATCCCTTTGAAAAGCAAGTTTTAATGATAAAGTGACCAAGATAGAAGGCATAGACTGGAAGAGAGAAGGCACAAGAGGGGGACAAGACAGCACATTAGCAGACAGTATCAACATTCACAGGGAGTGGCTGTAAGTTCATTAATGATTGGAGACTGTGATGCTTTCTGCCTGCTCTGCATGCTCTCAAATGTGTCCTGGAAGAGGAAGGCCTAAACTGGAACTAAGTAAGAGTAGCATTATGGAGGCTGCTGGCTGACAGGCTGCTGGCTTTTAATTTTTAGCAGATAAGGAAACTCTGGTTACTTTAGAAGAAAAATGAAGAACCGATCACAGTTTACAAGGAGGAGCATGTGGGAGGACTGCAGGCGAAGGAACACTGTAACAGGACATAATACATAAGCTGCAAGATCCTGTTTCTTAGAAGATTCAGATAAACAATATGATCATAACTAGGACAAGATTCACAGTTACAAGTCAAGAAAATATTTCATGATTCTTGTTCTTCCCCACACCTCTAACATTTCAGAGATTGTCAGAGTCCCAAAATCCCTCCAAGAGCACAGAAAAAGTACCTCACATATCTGTAGCCATTTTTCCTCCTTTTTTGTTGTTGTTTTTTGGTTTTGTTCTAGTTGGTTTTTTGTTTTCTTTAGTTTGGGGGGTTTTTTTTGTTTGTTTGTTTGTTTGCTTGTTTTTGGTTTTGGTTTGGTTTTTTTCCTCCCCAAAAGGAATTTATTTTCCACTTAAATTTACTTTTATTCCACACACACCTTCGATCTTTCTCTGCAAGGAAAATAACTCTCACAGTGATGCCAGGAGAGCACTGGTTTGTGCAGCAGTATGTGCTGTAAGCTGGGCTACCTTTGAATATGAGGTGGAAAGTAATTCTGTGACATTTTCTAGCTAGCCAGATCTTTGTGCATGGTGGAGCTCTAAAAAAAAACAGGAGTTCAGAGCGTGCAAAGGAGACACTGTAGTCTTACCCCATTTTGGCATGGATCCAGATTTTTTGTTACCCTTTTAAGGACATTCTTCTGCCCTAGGAGTGCCATGTGTCCATAATGTTTACAAGAGAATTAAGATTATCAGTGATAGTGGTCTTAGGATCAAGAGGCAAGTCTACATTCAATACCATGTTTATACTCCTAGCTGGTTTTCCCAGAATTAGTACACACATCAACAATTCCATAATGCATGAGTAAGATCTGTTTATTCCTTACCACGGCTTCAGCATTAATCATTTGTTCTTCTCCAAACCATCAGTAAAACTCTGTGCTGTGGAAAAGTACTAAACAATGTGTAGTGCCTTGGATCAGGATCAGGCTCAGACCTAGTCCAGATTTAACAATACAATTTTGCACATGGTCATTACAGTGCATTTCAGCTCTCTGCTCCCAGATAAATGAATTTCTTCAGTTTTCCATTCAGCTGTGCCCTGATCTCAGTCAGGAATTTTGGAGAATAAATTTTTAGAGACATCCAAATGTAATCAAATACAAATTTTTGAGAACAGGAGATCATTTATATGGCTTTTTTTGCCAAAATTATAGACAAAAAATTAGAAGCCATGAAGATCCCCAACATTTTGCAGTGCTGTAGAAAGCTGCAAGGCCAAAGCTAATGGAGTTTGCTTGGATATTGGATTGGTGTCACAATTACTCTCTGCTGATGAGTGGCATATTTAAGAAACCTATGTCAGCCTGGGGATAATGATAGAAAGAAAAAGACATTTTTAGATCACTGCATCTAGTGGATTCATTTGGAAGCACTGATAAATAGGCACAGCTGGTGGCAGAACTAGAAGCTGAGCTGTCCTTTATTTCCTGTCTCCTATGAAGTATTCATATCAGGTGAAGCTGATTGGTATTAAGAAACAACCTGAAAGGAACTAAAAGGGGAAATAACAAAGAATAGAACTGATATTTGCCTAGAGTTGCTTAAAATCCACAAAAAAACCATGACAAGTCTTCTCTTAGCTCTGTCTGCTACTGGTTTCCTGAGAACTTCAGCAAATAGCACTCGGTGAGCTAACTCCTTTCACAGCTACTGAAGTGTTGTAGTACCTTTCATAGCTGCTAAAGATTGTGTGTTCATTAGCAGATTGGCCACGCAACTACACAGCCATTGCTGCAAATCACTGTGGGTGGGTGTATTTCTTCAGACTCAGGACCACAAATACTCAGTATGGTTTTCACCTCTCGCTATAACACTTTTCATCTGGACCACCTAACTCCCTGTGGTTTTTAATTCAGCTGGTCTGAAATAGAGATGCTGTTTTCCCCATGTACAATATTTATGTCCTTCCATGTTTAACCCCAATAGAATCAGTGCTAAAGGTGAACATTAAACCAGAGAATGATTCCTTTAACTACATCTGCTCCTGACACAAATGTTCTTTATATCCAGAATCTCCTGCTAGTACTCTTATGAACTACCGTGTACCTCTGGCAGGAAAACAAGTGTTCACAGGCTTAAGGAATTCCATATTCATTTTATTGATGGTAATTCTGTTAGTTGTGTGCTCTGAGGCTGCTCCAGGAGCATGGACTGCTTTGCCTAATGGATTCTGCAAACAGGGCACACATTCAAGAGAAATTCTCCAGGGAATTGAAAAATGAGCCATTACCCTTATATGAGACACTAGGAATAAACAAAACAAAGCAAAAGAACCCTACAAAACTTAATACAACAATATTTATAAAGTGTGGTTCAGCCTGGATGGTGGGATATCTAGAAACCTTGCTTAAAAGTTAGTAACCCAGTCTAGTGACAGACAAGTTTAGTGTGAATACCTAAATCATTTGTAGATGGCAGCTGCCACAGACTGAGAAACACTGACCTAGAGGACTGCTGGTAGCTGAATCCACCCCACTGCAGAAACCAGTGCCAATTTATGGCAGAGGAAACTACCCAGTCGTGAAAATCCCAGCACACATCAAAAATCATGACAATTTATTTTCATATAGGTTACAGAGTAAGATCTGATGAACCCACATGAAATATCTCTGGAGCAGGTCTAATTTCTATTAGAGAGAAGCTCACACAAAAATGCTTGCTACAGTTTCAAGGAAAACTTTGAGAGTTGCCCCCAGAGAAAGCCAGGGACAGAAGTACCTGATGTCTGCTGTAAAGTGTCAGTAGGCACGACACAAAGAGGATTAATAATGTCAAAAGTTTGGGAACTTGAGGATTAACATTTTTGGTCTAAAGCCACAAGGTTTTGTGCTTCTGGGTTCTTCAGGTCATGCTTAGCCTGGATGTGTCTTAGGCAGCCATTTGAATTGAACTCATTTATCCCTCAAAACACAGAAAGGCTGGAAGTTGATCTCACTGCCTGAAGGAGGGATAAGTTAGCTTGTGTCTCAAGCACATGTTAGGAATGGCAATTAAAATCTAATTCTAATTAGCAGCACTGGATGCTACTCCAAATAAACAACAAGCAAATTTGTTGTGCAGATTTTTAGCTGCAGAAGTAGACAAGTAGTAGATAATGTGCAAGTTAAACACTGTTGCAGCAGCAAATAGACTAGACTGTAAATACATAAAAACACACTTAAGATTTCTTCTGCCAAATGAGTTATTGTCAGACCAGACATTAAGGCTGATGCTGAGGCCAGAGCAGCCTCTTTAAGCCTTAGTGTCTGGTCTGCTTTTTGGTTAATCAGGGCTGAGAAGCTGGAAAGTTTGCAGCTCTGTTGCATGTTCTTTACCTGCTCTGAGGAGTTAAATTAGGAGAAACCCCAGGCTGTCAGTTTTCTATCTCTAATAATCATCCAATAAAAATTACAGAGAGGCTGAAAACCTCCAGCTGTCAGCTTATACTTGATTCTGGGGGTCAGGTCGCCTGGAGAGCCAAAAGAAGTGAGGATCCAGGAACTCTAAGCCTTAAAGGTAAATTGTATTTTTATTTAACCATTCTTATTGCAATCTTCAGGAGATCTGCAAACCATGTCCCAAATAAGGCAATTATAGGGCTTTTCATGTGGCGCTCTTAATTTACAACCATAGTCCTAATAAATGCTTTCATTAATTTGAGCAGCGCTAGCTCCTGATTTTGTATCTATCCCACCAGGCACTTCAGAAATGTGACTAGTGCTATTACTGTTCATGTGTGTACATCCTGCAATGTGCCTAGGGCCAAGATCCTGAAAGTTCAGCATCTAAATATCTTTTGAGATTATGGCCTACATTAAACAGAATTGAATTTGCAATACATTTTAGCGTAATGCTACCAGAAACTACACTGATAATTGTAATATTCCCTAACCTAGCTGCTATAAGGGAGGGGAACCATGTTAGAATCCTAAGAAACAGAAACACATGGAAATATTTAGAGTATGTCACCCAACATTATATATTGTGCGGTTTAATTGCAAGGAAGCTGGGACTGCAGCAACACTTGTGAATTTGGACTGCCATTACTGTCACATTTTGTTGAGTACTACATTTATACACATTTTAATGGTACTCAAAATAGAATGCCAGACCTCCTCAGCTTTACTTGTTCTATAAAAAGAATCTGAAGTCAAAGTCTAGAACCAACGGAAATGAAAAAAAAAAAAAAGAGATGAAGAAGTACTGAAAAAAAAGAGGAAAAACCCATGTGACTCCTTTCCTGGAAATAATTAAATGGAAATAGTAACAATAAACCTGTTCTAGAAATAAAGACATGTAATCCACTGCTCCATAAAGAGAGCAGATCTTTTAACTACTGGAAAATATGTGAAGTACTACCTTTCAATAGTTAAGCATGAAACAAAGCTTTTTCTCTTCATCTTCAAACCCAGAAATCTGAAAACTGGACTAAATACAAATTCACGGAGTTTCATTAATCCAATTCTGTACACATTTTTAAATAGCCCTTTAAAACTCTGCTCGATTACTATTTATATGCAAGTCCTATAATAGAGACCTGGGCTTTCACACTAATATGTATTTCATGACTTTCTGACAGCAGCTTAGTGTATTTTGAAGGAAAGGGAAGAGGACAAGGAGACAATTTATCCCAAAGATGTTTGATGTACCTTCTTGCTTGTATTTCCACACAACAGTAAAACATCTGGCAAGTAAGAGAAAAAATTGTCCTCTTTTTTGTGTATGTAGAATTGTAAAGTCAATATTAATATTCATGGTCTCTCCTCTATCCCGCCTTGAACAGCTCTAACTACAACTGAAAGGCTGAGTCTAGAGTTTCAGCAGAGACCTTTATCTTGGCACTGGCTTAAATGCTGCTCCTCCAAACTGGTAAGAGTAAATTTGCATACACTGAACTTATAACTTTAAAAAGATATGTTTTCTCTTCCAAAACACTACAATCCCTATTTCTGAGCTTATCACAACTTAATTCAACTCAGCCACAATTGGGCCAAAGCTGTAGAATGAGGTCTACATGCATGAGTGTGATGCATGCTGAATTGCAGACATGGTAGATGTGAACTAGAATTTGAGCTGCCTTTCAACTCCTTGGCAATGTCAGTTTTTAAAATCATTCCTGTAAATGCAGCTTTTCAACTCATGAGGCCGAGACATAGTTCATCATTATTGGATAATTTTTATTAAGTCAAACTTTCATGTCACTGCTGCTGTCACTCTGCAAGTCATGCTGAGTTAGCCTATCAGTTTAATCAGGCAAGCTGCATACTTGGGACGTACATGGAGAAGTTACCTTTGTTTTTAGAACTTCTGAAAGGAGTTCCAAGATACTGACTGCAGTGTCTTGCCTCACATCTCTGCCTCAAAGATTAACATTTTGCCAGTAATAATCATCTGAGCTCTTATTCCTTAATTTAATTTGAAGGCAGTGACATATATAAAATTAAAACATAAAATTAAATAGTTCAAAGGAAAGGACTTTATCTCTCACTCATATGGTTAATGAGAGGTGTGTATTATGAAGGCTGTCCATACAAATGTCTAACTTAAAATGTAAATTAAAGTTTTGGTCTCAGACATTGGAACAACTTCAGAACAGCGCTGACTCTGTAAAAACATTCAGTGATGCTAAGATCTTTCTAGGTTAACAGAAGGAGAGTAAAATTGTTTGAAATTCATTGGCATAAGAATTGGACTTGAATTTCTTTAAACAAAAATGGATTCCTTGCTATACTGCCTTGCAACTCAGACCTCTTATGGCAATTGTGTCATGCAAAAAGCTACAGAGATTTGCACTGTAGCTGTGCTGCTTGTGAAGACAGAATTTGTAAGGACATACAGACATGTGGAAATTTGTGATTAGGTCCTATATCCATGCAGAGCAACATTAAGATTAGTGGGGCTGAACTCAGCTTCAGGATCTGTCTCATACATTCTTCATGGGCCTAGAATGCAGAAAACCAGGGAAAAGCTCTATAGCAATTATGAAAATGTTGTCTAAGATTTTCCTTTTTCCTATGGCATGGATGTAACAGTGTCTCAAATGATCTAGAAATTATTGTTGTAATGATTGACTTACTCAATTGGGAAATAAACTGAATTTGCCTGGGGGAAAGAGACAGGACAAAACACTATTCTAATACAATTATTTTATATGGAATGCAACAGGTCATGTAATCACAACGTGTCTTAAGCATTGCATAATTACATTTTTTCTTTTGTATCATCAAGGCAGTACAATAGCTGAAGTACAGGGCTGCCATGAGCTGAATATAAATACAACCAAGTTCCAAAATATCTACAATTTTAGCTGAATGTATCCTGCCCAGGCTACATATCCTGCTGCCAGATCTGGATACAACTTTTGCACAGAAATTAACCATCCCCTCCCTTTATTAGAAAGGATTCACAGTATGAGGGTGCAGCAACAAGCTGCATGTTAATCTTGCTTCCCTGGAGGTCCTGCTAGCTTGCTCAGCACTTAAAGTAAGTTAGATAAGTGCTTATATATCACAGAGACAGGAACTATAAATACCCCGCTCGGCCGTGTGCATGTGGAGCTGCATTAAGTCCGGGGCAATGCACACGTGCATCTGGAGGCAAAACATTCGGTGCAGTTTCACCTGTTAACCACACATGTAATGACCTTCCCAACTATCCAGCTAAAGTGCCAGATGTCCAAAGATGCCAAGCTGACTCTTCTCTGTCAGCACCTACCCGGGAGGCACCTATGTTGACAGCAGACCTGCACTGCAGAAGCAGCTGAGTGCCTGCCCTCTGCACTCTCAAGTGGCATCAACAAAGACCTGAAGCTGGTGGCCTTGGGGACAGCCAGGACTTCCTTGCTGCTTGTATTCCCAGCAGCATCAGTGGCAACTCAAAGCACGTTGAGTCTCCCAGTTCTGTGCCCAGCCCAGCTGTCAATAGAAGTCTCACGCCATGCAACATTTTGGAACCAGCCTCTGACTTTTGCTTCTAACGTGACCTGATGTTGAGCCGTAGGTGAAAGAATTTTCGGCTCTGAGTAATCGCATTGTCTGCATCAACATGATTAAGCAAGCAATACATTCAGAGCTTTGCATATGAGATAAATTAAAGCTTTTTGTTCACTGGCACTGAATGCATTTGAGTTAAAAAGGGTGTATAGAGTGTCCCTTCAGTAACCCTGCCTTGTCATCATGATACACCACCCTGTACTCCTAGGGCTCAGAAAGATTAAGAGAAGCATTTACATCTTGCATTAATGAAGCAACAGATTATGGGGTTGTGCACTCTGTTACTGTTTGCTTATTTTTATTTATTTATTTATTTTACAACCTAGTGAATCAAAGTTCCAGTGGGCTGAAGAAGATGATCTCAGATGAAGTCTGGAAGTAATTTTATAATTGTTCAATAAGTCAGAAATGACAAAACCTACTCTTTTTTCCCCATGACTGAGACCACCAGTTGCTGTATTTCCTGCCATGCTTTATGCTGTTGTACTCAAGAGGTTTCTTTTCAAGGGAAAAACTGTATACATCCATGACTAAAACAAGATATATTGTGCAGTGGAGGATATTTGGTTACAGAAGAAAAAGACTGGAAGACAGGGAGAGAAAATAAAAACAATAAGTAGTGACTTAAGCCTTCAAACATTTGCCTTTTTTTTT
>VZTJ01004103.1:670849-687613 GCA_013397795.1 Orthonyx spaldingii | reverse complement strand
TTTTTTTTTTTTTTTTCAATAATGCTTTGAGGTTTGTTTTGGAACAATTTCTCAGCAAAAGTCCTGGGGTTTCTCACAGATGAGAATTATTACTTCCCAAAATTGTTTTTATTATCTGGTTGCAGAAAGGAACACAGTTACTTTCTCAAACAAAAGGCACCTGTAACCCTACCATCATTAGAGAGGTTCACAGTGACTCTCAGCAATCTTTGTATGAGGAGACTTAGTTGAAATTGACATTTTAACAGCAAAGCCTGGTGGCAAGAGGGGCAAACCTGATCTCTCCTATTTAATCCCAAACCTTCTGTGAACCCAGCAGATAACACTGAAGTTCAGAATTACCTCCTGAGGTAATCAGGAGGTCTCTCTCCTGAGGGTGAACACATAATTATGATAAATCCCACTTCCTCATTGTACTGCTACAGCTAAAGGTAAACACGAGTCAGGTTGCAAAATAAACAATTACTGAACTCCTTTCAGAGCCATTAAAGTATCTCTCTCCCTTGCCTAACACATGCTGCCTGTTGTCTTCTGCTTGTGTGACAAATGATCTGCAGCCACCACTGACATTTGCACGGTCACCCCCAAATTTTACTTAAGAGTACATGCAGCACAAAGACAAGCTGCCATGCAAATAGAGAAGAGGCTGCATGCAATGGTCCAAACAGCCAGCCCTGTGCTTGGTGTAGTGCTTTGCTCCCTGCCCTCTGCTAGAGAAAGAGGTTACATATTACGTACCCAAATCAGGGCAGTCTTCTGTGGCTGCACACCACCAACCTCATTTCTATGGATTCTCTGCTTTTTGGATTGCAGAGACTGTTTGTGTGCCCTATAATACAACAAAGGCTGGGTCTCAGGTGGGATCTGTAGGTGATATTGCAATAAACTTAGCAGGGAAGTCATATTTTGTATTGTCCTTTGTCTTTTTACAAGGGCATTAGGCACTCTGAGGTTGGCCGGTTAGGATTATTACTTTTTGACTGGCAGGCTCCAAATTATGTCTCATCTGATTAACTCCTTTTATAGTTTATTTGCAGGTGTCAGTGAATGCAGTGGGGCTGCCTGTAAGCAGTTCTTCACTGTGACAAACTTAGAGAGACCAAGTGCCAAACATTTTTTTTTTTCCAGGATGCCTGCTGCATACAATCTGTCTTTTTGGCATCTATAAGCCTTACGATCTGCATGCCCTCCCGTCATCTGCTATTTGGCTATTGTCTTGTTTAAAAAAGGGTTTTTGGAACTTAAATGTCAACAGGTGTGACAGAGTGTATGAAGGCATGCTGTACAGAAACATGACTAATTATAACCTTCTTTTCATTTAAATTTTTATCCCGTTAACAATTGAAGTTAAAAATAACGTGCATACAGAGCCCTGTGACTTCAGAAGAAGTTCTCTAATTAATAGAGCTTCTAATTAATGAAGTCTTACAATCTGTGTTGGTTATAAGTCATCCCAACTCGTACACATCTCGCTGTTTACCGCAAGTCTGGTATCAAGCTGATCTGTCAAGCATTTCGTACGCGGCGTTTCTGGAGTAGGGGCAAGGGTCTGACCAGCATCTAACCCACATAAGCAGCTTCTGAACAGATGGGAGTGGAGACCTGGCAGCTGAAGCACCCAGTCTGTTCATCGACTGTGGGCACAGAGCATAGCCTGTCCAGACAGATTTTGCACCTTCAGTTAGAATGCCCGTGGCAAAGGTGTTGTACAAGGAGATCTGTGAGCATTTTAGAGCTGTGAATCCCAAATATCACGAATGTTGAAATGCCAAATGGTAGAGAGTATTAGTGCCTCATTAAAGTACTCCTCAGCATATACTTCTGCAGAGCAATGTTCCACAAAGAAGCAGTTTTTTGGCTCTTCTGTTTCTTTAGAGGTGAAGAGCTAGCAGAGCACATACCTCAGTATGAAATATGGCAATAAAAAATACACACTACCTTTCCCTCTTGTTTCTCCTTAGAGACACAAAGGAAATGAAAATTCATGGGTTGTGCTTCATCACATACAGTTGCTTAGATTGAGGGGAAAGAAAACCACATGGACTCCCATTCATACACCTCCAAAAAATTAACCAAAGGATGAAGGGCTGCCCTTCATATAAAGGATGCAGAATACCTACCTTGGATCCCAAAGTGTTGATTTATGCTTATCTTTAAGCATCTATAACTCCCTGCCCTGTGCAGCTATTTTAGGATAAATAAGGGAAACATATCTGAGGGCAGAAGATGGAGAGAAGCAAGGCAAAGAAATACCTACATTTTTATGATAATTTGCAGGAGATTGATTCTTCTTGGTGCCTTACCATCAGTCTTATAGTCACCAGCTACTTTGCTACACTCAGGGTCAGAGCAATTGTATTTGTCTATACTTGTTTGTGCAAGCGTGGGTGAGGTAAAGTGAAGTATGAAATGTCAGGAATACAGGTGTTGTAATTCCATCCTCATTGCTTCACATTCAGATTTTCCTGTGTTCCAGGTACTGACTATTTCTTTCTAACTGTGTCATTGCCTCTCGTACTCAACTTAATCCAGGCAGTGTCATGAGGTTAATGCAGAGGCTGAGCACAGAATCCTTCTGCATTATGCCAAAAAATATCACCAAAATAGGTCCATGTAAAAAAAACTTTGTGATGAATTTGCAAAGCCTCCTGTAAATGCCTAAGGACTTTGCACTCTATAAATATTTAAAACAAATATCTCCCAATACATAAACACACTCATTTCCTGCTGATAAACCCAGACACATCAGCAGGGGTGGAGGGAAGGCAGTTATCTGCATTCATATGTTGTTTAGCATAACTCTAAATGCAATGAAACTTTTTTTGTGTTAATTCTTCCTTTTCACTTATCCTTTTCATGATCATATAGCATTTCAAAAATGCAGGAGATGTAATCCAGCTCCTAATCTGAGCTAATGGGAACTGTATCTAATTAAAAACTCATCAGTGTAAAAATATGTTTTGTTCACAGGAAAAGAAAAAAACCCTACAAAACCCAACCCTTTAAAATTCCATCCTACAATATTGCTACTTTTATTTCTTGTGCATGATCTGCGCAATTAGACAGCAATTTACCTCAATTAAACCACATCACATACGTGCAAGAAAAGCCTTGTTTACACTAAACAGTTTGGGAAGATGAAAGGTGTTTCCTAACATGGGAGTCAGCTCATCCACTACCGAAAAGTAACAATTCAGGGGCAATAAAGTAGCTCCTGACAGCTCAGTCTAGTATTACATAGCAGCAGAGAATGAATAATAATAATAATAACAAAATGGTATCAAGTACTAGCTATCAAGGAAAAGCTACACAGGCAGAATGTTTCTGTGTAATGAGCAGTGCATCTGGGTCATAAAGGTCTTCAAACAATTAGGCCTCATTTTTCTGTCTCAGCTGTGCAGTGCCTGCTCTCATCCTGTTTGCCTGCTCTGAGTCTGGTGCAAGTTGGATTCAGGGAGCGCACGCATTCAGCAAGTGCTGCCATCGTGTCTGAGGCACTTGGGCTCCTCTCAACGCTCTGCTAGGGAACTGAACCCTGGCTCCGCTCTTCTGACCTAGTGCCACCTCTGAAAGGACACAAGGACAGCAAATATATGGACCCAGCTCCAGCATTCTGAAGTCTGGCACTGTCCCAGAGCTCCAGGAGATGCTTCACTGCTCTTTCCCAAAATCTGCCAGGTGGTGGGTGAAAGCCCAGAAAGCGTGCAGACTGTTGTCTTTGTAATTTTATCGTTTAAATCCACTGCAGAGCTCAAGTAGGTACGTTGTTTGCTTACCAGTGTTTGTTTGCATTGCTGCATTTCTACCATTCCTACTTGGAGAACAGCCTTCCTCTCCCCACTTCCAGAACAATGCCTTGCAGGGAAACACTTACTAATACACTCGGGAGAGCTCCTGCTGCCTTTGCGTGGGAATGAGCTCCGATCGCATGTGGAGATAGAGTCAGGTTATATTTCCGCTTTCTGAGTTCAAGTAAACTTCTTTAACTTATTTGGTAACGTGGAATTAACTTTACATTTAAAATAGGTCCTGTCCCCACAAACTCAGAAGAGCAGGAAAACACTCATTGAGTTTTAAAGGCTTTAACCCTTGCAGATCTGGAGAAGCTGCTTCTTTTCCCTTCGTAGCAGCCAAGAATGGCACAATTGGAGGTGGGTCGGGCAAACTGGATGATTACAAAGATGGATGTACAGACCTATGACATTTTCTGTCTGCCCTTACACATGCAAGAAGGTTTTGTTTTCTATTTCTGTTGTCTGCCTTGCTTCCTTTGCTCCAGAGCATGATCTTCCTGTTCAAGCAGCTCTACAGATCACTTTATTTTGGTACCATATTAATCTCTACCTGTAGCTGACAGCATGCAAGAGTTGCTTGGATTTTTTGATGAAACTTAAAAGATTTTTAATGCTGTTTTTTTCCATGAGACACAGCTGAAGCCTGTGCTCAAAATCCTGAGCCTTGTTTAAGCACATAGTGACAGGGTCATGCTAATTCTTTGACTTTTTAGGCCAATTTATTCCAGTTAAATTAACACTACATCAACAAGTCCTTGGCCTCTCTGCGGTCACCCAGGCTGCCAGTTGTGATGATGACATTTGCAAATGAAACCCTGCCTGCTGTGAGCTGCTGGGTTGGAAGGAGACTGCTAGACATTCAAATCCAATGTTAAGCAGAACTGTGATGATGTTTTGGGAGTGAACTTGTAACAAGTTTCCTATTTGTCTTAATTTCAGGGGTACTGCATTACTTCAACAGCCTGAATCACACCATGAAGCTTGTCTTGTTACACTTTACAGAGTACACAGATCTCCTTGCATGGTCTATATGGTCTGGCATCTTAATCTATTTACATTTCCCATTTCTACCTTTTTAGTAGTTTTTCATCCTTTACCCTTTATCCACATTTGATTCTCTCCTCTCTTGTCTGCTCCCACAGATGTAGAAATGATGAGAATTTATTTGGTTTCCCTCCCCCAGGATGAACCTGGGGAGCACATCTTCCCACCTGTTTCAGTCATCAAACTGAGACATACGACTCGTTCATAAGCAGGTGATGCACTATGATGACATATGCTCAGCTACAACAATCTGTGAAGTTATGTTTAGTAAAATAATTTACTCAATATTTTATATGAATCAAAGCAGATTCTGTTCAAACAGAGCAATATCCTGCCAATTGTATGGAGAAGCAGGCAGAGGTAAGCCTAGAAAGGCTTTTTTTTTTTTTTTTTCCCCAGATCTTTGCATAAGCTTTCTACATATTTGATTCAAAAGTAACAATAGGCGTTAGCCATTCCATACAGAGGGTCCACCTCCACTTTGAGCTCAGTGTGGCCATTTATACCTATCCTAAGCAGCTACAGAAGAGCACCTGGAAGAGGCAGAACTCTGCCCCTGCTTCCTGGAAGCATACAATGCACACTGCAAAGGAGACAGAACCTCACCATGCTCTGCTGTGTTCACCGAGGTGTCTGATCCAGCAAAGGACTGGAGGAGCATTGCCAGTGCAAGGGACTGAGAAACATGGAAGGAAAAATGACAGAAGCATTCAGTGGTTACAAAGAAGCACTTCCATGTAGCTTTGCTTCAATGGCAGAGTACAGCCTAATGAAAGGGAAAAGGAGTGCAACACGCAGATATTGGTGATAGTAGCAAAGGGAAAAAGTGGAAATTGTGCTGTGGGTAGACACCAACTAGCAATTGAAATGGCTTTTTTCTGCTCTAAAAAGAGGAGAACTTCCGCACATACCTGCTAATTAATAGGGCACCCTTCACTGGCAATATCAACAGCAAGTGCAAATCCTAACTAGTTCGGTTTCCTTTCTACAAGGTTTTAATCACTGAGTGAGCAGTAGATAAGCATGCTGTAGAAAAAGCTATGATAACTGTTAAATTTTAATACCAACTCAGAGCTTCTGCCTCCACTGCTTTGCTGACAAATTCTTGCTATGCAAGGAGCAGGATAATTAATGGAAGAGATTCAGGGTAGAAGATACAGCATGAAGGCAGTGATTCTGCTGCTGCTGTTGAACTTCTCACAGGAATGCTCCTGCTCTTTTCTGAGCATCTTGCCGATTAATATTAATTTCCAGTTGTTTACATCTGTTTCTTCAGGGTAGGTGGCAGAAATCACGGTCATTTTTAGGAGCCTACATAAAGCTAAGTTCATCTGCTCCAGTGGGGTGATGGTTACCTGGAATTATGCAAATGGGAAATTCAAGCTTTATCAAAGACTGTGGGAACTCTAGGCAGCAATGGGGCTGAGCTGTACTCAATCTCAACAATTTCCTGATCCTACGGAACATGCCTGGAAACATTACTTGAAGCTGGGTTGGTGGAAAGGCTGGCTGTGATCAGCTGGATCTCAGAACCAAGCCAACAAGAAGAGGTGGAAATTCCTCTGCGTGACCACATAGACTGTCTCTTGAATTGCAAAAATTGATAACTTTTAAGAAATGGTGGATAAAAAGACAAGAGGGAAATATCCATATTCAGATAGTTGAGTTTTTTTTTTCTGATTACTGACAAAGTTGGTTGGAAAAGTTCAATTTTTCTATTTTAAAATATGCTAAGAGAAAAGGAAAACACATTTCCCCTGCACATCCTTTTGTTTTTGTGTGACTTCATAACAGAATTAATTGTCACTTTCTCCTTTATCTGAGAAAAGGGAAGGTTCTGATTTGGAACAACATTGCAAGGAACACACGGAGGCAGAAGCGGGCATGGGTCTTTGGGACTTGGACAGACAGATCAGTCACTTTTGGATCAGAGGTGCTGGCAAACCATTGAAACAATCTGTTGAGGCAAAGAACAAAAGGACTGCACAGTGGATATCAGGACTATGTACTGCCTGTAACACGTTGCCTACTGTTCAAGGTTACAAGCCTAATGTACACAAAATAAGGTCAATCACAGCAGCATCTGATGCATTCAATGTATTTTTGGATGTGTGTGACTTCTCAATTTCACACCTGCGCAGCAGGGCTTGATTCCTGTGTTGCAATTGCTTCTGACTCAGTAGGCATTACAAATAATCAGTGCTCCTTGATTTCTCCACCTCTCTTCCCGAGAAATCTGTTACCTACGTTTGGTTTCATGCCAGATCAAAAGCAACTAATTCCATTTTTGACCCTGAAGCTGTTTAATCATTTCTCTCCTCTTCTACCCTTTTCCCTCACCGTGAGAGAGTAATGACCCATTTTTGAATGGGTCTGTAACAAAGCCCCTTCACCACACAATTTACTAGTTTACAACTACTCCAAAAGGTCTACTGGATTCACGGAGAGAAAATAGCCTTAAAAGCACGTCTTAGAATAGCAAGAGCAGTCAGTCAACTTTGTCATGCTAATTAATTTTCCTAAATTTCATGCATTTGGGGTCTGAAAAAGGTGTCTCTGCTATATTTCTTTAGGCAACACAAAACACACTGAAGATATTTCAGTTCTGCCCACACCATGCTCACACACAGACTACACAGCTGGGTAAAGATGCCTTCCTGCAGAATTATCCTCTCTTTCCCATGAACAAGCGGGGTGTACTTAATTACCTACCCTCACAATAAATTCACAACAGGTACCAAAACACACGCAGGACACAATTATCATGGATTACCCTACTGACCTAACTTAAAGCTCTGTTGGTTACTATAGATGTTAGCTTGGCCCGTAATCGCCAGCCTGCCTGTTGTAGAAGAGCTCTGGAAACAAAAGAAGCTCTATGGGAAGCAACATGCTTCAGGGAGGAGAAAGCTTTGAATAAAAATGCTCTCATAGTCGGAGAAAGAACAGGCAGAGTAAGTAGAGATGAGATCTAGGACCAAAGATCCAATGATTCCTCTTGGCTTGCTTTTAGTGGTGCAGACAAATGTGCAAACACAACACAGCTTCTCACAGCCTTATGGACTGCACCTGCTTTGATTCTCCCTGCAGCAGTACAGGCAGCTGAAGGGTAGAAATCCCCCACAGATAAGCAGCAGCCACAGTCCTGTGATACTACCAGGGTCATTAGGGCCATACTTCTAACCGGAATGTGCATGGCTGCTTCTTACAGCATTGTTCAGGAATGTTTGCCTTGGAAACTACAATGCTTCAGCCTGTATTCCTTAGCAAAGTGCTGGAAGAGCTGGTCACTGAGGAAACTCCCAGCTACCAGGAGCTCTACCTCGTGGAAGAGGGAGTGCATTAGCACACTACTATAGTTGGCATAGTGGGGTGGGACTGATGTGGGTTTAGACAGTACACTCATGTATCGCATATGTTGTTCAGAAAATCCTCTTGTCCTTCACTGGTCCAAACTGCTTGCTCTCAGTGTTCCCAAAGCCAGAGACATGGATTAAACAGATCACTGAGTCTGTGTGAAACTGTTGTAAATTTGCAATATCAAATGGGTAGCTGGTATTTTACATAAACAGGCTCAATGAAGTTATGAAACATTGTCTTGTGACTTTCAGAATGCACCTTTGTAGAGGTGCTCCAAATACCTGTGACTGGAAGACTGATATAGAGAGAACAAAGTGAACATTGCTGGGGCTAAGTCACAAATATCACATTATGAGTGACAAACAGGTGTTTACCAAGGACTGTATGTGTCAAAATAAGTCACATTTTCCTATTTCATCTGATTTCTACATTTTCCTTGCTAAGAAAGATCATAGGTATTTCAAGAACAGAGGAGTAGATGCCTGGTCAAATAACATAGTTCTATTTACACTCTGACTCTCATTCACAATTTCTTTTTTCCATCAGAGCTGTGCTTCAGGTGTTACCTCTAGTCACAAAGCTTCAGTCCTATTCAGGCTATCAGTAAAAGAAGCTCAGTGAATTGAAGAATGGCCCTAATAGGCAGCAGGAGCCTTGACCGTGTTTGTAGCAGGCACTAGTTTATACACATCACACTCTCTTTCAAGGTACTTCATAAATTAATAAAATAAAAATGCTTGAAATATTATACATGGTATATAAAAGAATAGAGACAAAACATAAAAATATTTCTCATAAAATTCCTTAAAATGGATTCTAAGTGTTTCATATTATTTATAGGGATTCCAATCTACAGCTGATAAACATTCCAGGGAAAGAGAAATAAATTCATCAACACTTCCCCTTTATAAAGCACGTGTTTCCTCTAGTGTTTAGGCAGAAACCAGGGATAATTTTTTGGATGTGGTTACTAAAGGATATCCACCTACCCCTGCCATAGGTTTTGCAACTGGAAGGAGCCCAGGTGGCTCAAACAATGTTTATCAATCCTGCCTTGATAGAGCGACTCCCTTTTCCCGAGCTGCTGTTGGTGCATTCGAGCAGAACAATTGTATTCAGTCAAGGTGATGGTGTTCATTCTGCAGCATCTCCTTGACCTGCAGGATATTTCATTTTTCTGCAGTGCACTGCAGCCACTGCGTGGGTAAGACATGTCCCTTTGGCTTGCCGTTTGTCTGGCAAGGTTATGTTTCCATAGGCATGTCAACACTTCCTTGGCTATTAGCAGTACTATAAATGTTAGTTTATGCTAATAAGTAATACGTTGAAAAACAAAGGAAAGGTCAGAAACTGTAGTTTTATATTAAGTGTGATTTCCCAAGACAAAATAAACCCGATTCACGGCACATGCTTACAGTTTTCCAAGAGATATATTTATAGCTGTGAATATGTACTTTGGCTAACCCTATTGTAAGCACAGAGAAGGGAGGAGAGGAGGGGTTTTTTTCACTTTTAAAGTAAAAGCAGGAGGTTAATTGGTTCTGCCAGCTGAAGGGCTGTGTGCCAGGCAGCGGGAGCATGCATTGTAATAGAAGAGCTACAGAGACAAATGAGCCAGTCCACAGGATGAAAAAATTCGCCTAATGCCTTGGGAGAAAGAGGAAAAAAAAAAACCAACAAGGCACAAATAAAATAAAATAAAGTAAAATTAAATAAAGTAAAAGCAGGAAATCTCTCTCTGCTTCAGGTACAGTGATATTAACCAGCATCTAGCACAAATAATAAGTAACTCTTTCCTTAGAAGGATAAAGAACATATTGTTTCTGTGCTGTAATTGCTAGAAGAGGAGGTCAAGTCAAGACTGAAGTATTGCTTGGTTGTGACCATCATATTTACCCTTTCTGGCCCAGAGACTCTAGAGCCCAAAGTGGCTAAAGGCATTCCATCATTAAAGGTTTTTGTCATGATCACAAAGAACAAATCTCACTTATTTTCTCCCTTAAATTAGGGATAAATGATTTGTGTGAGCCAAGGAGCAGTGCAGTAAAAGCAAGCAGGAACAAGTCTCATAGGCCTTGAAGGAAAATCACAAAAGAAAGGGGCAGTGACGGTGATATTTCACAGACACTGGCCGTGACAAGCATGTACATAAACTTATCACAAAATATTTACAGAAGGAAAGGGAGATCTTGATAAAAGAAAGAACCTCTACTTAATTTTCTTGCTTATCCAACTTTTTTTTTCTGTTTAATTACAAGGAGGAAACTTATCTTTAATTTTCTTATTTCTTCACATTCTGTATAGTTCACTGTTCATCTGTCCTTTCTTTCTTTCCTCTTTTGGAAGAAACTACAATTCTCCTTCAACAGAGGCCTGCTTTGGAGAATCTCTTGTACTTACCCATTACTCTTTACTTAAGGTCACAGATCCATTTCCAGCACTGACTGATGATAGTACCTTGTATCACTCCAAGCTGCACAAAAGCCAACGAGAGCACCTGCAGTAGCCCATCCTCAGGAAAAGTGTGAGATACCACTTACCTCATTGACAAAAATGCTGTTAAAATCCTAAGTTTCTCTCAGGTCTTCATTTCTGTCACAGCATTATAAAAGCTCAGGAAGTGGTACTATCTCTCTGGTACAGACAGAATTTTATAAAAACTTGCAGAAGGAATGATATGAGCCAACACCAGTCTGTGACAGCAGTTTCCTCCAGACCTGGCTAGAGCCAGAAAGCACAGAGATTCAAAGGTGTTTCATTCAATAGGAATTAAGACCCTGAATAGCTTTCAGGATCTGGAAGAAGCAAGATTAAGATATGGATGTCTGGAAGATATTTTAGTCTGACTCTACACAGTCCTAAGTTACTCTGGGTTTTAAGTTCCACTTTCAAACATGATCTTCATGTAACTGCTTAGGATCACACCTTCTCCAGGTGTTTCACAGGAATGTCCACTTGGATGATTAAGAGTTTGCAGTTTGAACCAGACATAGCCTTTTTCTTCTAATAGATCTTTTACTTTATGGGATGTCACAGCTTATGAGCTTAATATTCTTCCCTGTAATTGTTAAAATTGGTAAAATTTTGCTTTCTGTCCTACAAAGTGTGAAACAGTTTAAAAATGTATATCACTAATGCAATGGAAGATTTGGAAACTCTACTGTGCAAATTTCACTGTGCACTGCTGAGGTCAGAGTCTTCTTTTCTTGTGCTTCTTTTTAAATGGGCTTGGGGAAGTAAGTCTACATTTTCTTTGGTAGGTCAGCTGTAAAATTTTACTTAATAACTAAAATAAAGTTATGACATTGTTTCCACTGGGATTGAACAGACCTGTAACTGAGAGAAACTTAGAGAAGGAGATTAACAAGTAGTCCTTTTTCTTTCATTTCTTGTTAATAAAATACCAAACTACGAAGCACTAAAATTTCCGAAGTGAAATTTTTTATTTTTCACAGACTGTGAATGCATCGTTTTTTCATGTGTTTGGCCCACGTAAGAATATTTTTTTGTTGTTGTTCATATATTAAAAGACAAATCTTAGAAACTGACCATGTGATCAAGCTCTGTGCATTGCTAGTGAGTTTCTAGTTTTTGTGAAAAAAAGTGGACACTGTGTAGATTAGATACTTTTTTTTTCATAGAAATTATTGTGCATTAATATACATAGTACTCACACACACATAATATTAATAAAATCTAGACTTAGTAGCCATGTGCAAAAAATATCTTCTGTGGAATTAACATTGGAATTATTTTGCTTCCAACATATCATTTTTATTCTTCTGGAAGGGGTGACTTGTGCAAAATTTCTGTTACTCTCTCCAGTAAAAGATCATGTTAACATTTGCTGAATGACCCAGTTTCCAACTTTTCTACTTTCCCCCTCTCACCTCAATAATGATCATTCTGCTGTGCTTGTATTTATGTTAACATAGTAATTTCTATTTCTCAGTCTTGTTACAAAGCACGGGTAGGATATTTATGGGAAAGCATGCAAGGTGCAGATTTCTGCTGGTTAGATTTTAAATTTTCCAATTGAAACTGGAAATACTTTTATTCTTTTATGTATTGTTGATTTGAGGTCTTTTACAGAGGGACATGAAGAATGGAGTATCAAACAAAATAGTTCAAAAAGAACTAAGCAGGGTGGTGGAAAAACACCATTTTGATTCTACCTGTTTATTAAAAAAAAAAAAAAAAGTGGGATAAGAAGAGAAATTAAAAACATAGATATTTCTGAATGAAGATTTAAAGCATTTTCCTTAAAAAAAATCTGTCTAAAAGTTCCAAGTAAAATATTAACACTTTTTCTTTTCTCTTAGTTCTTTTTATGGAACATTTCAGTAAAGCTTAATGGAATACACGTTCCCTCAATTTACATTTTTCACCAAAAGAATTGCTTCAGCTACAAACTGACATAGCTCTGAACAAAAGAAATTGAATACGTATTATTTTGTCCTTACTGTGATTTATTTGCTTCCCTGAAAAGAGAAGTCTTTCTGAGTCTTACCATTCATCCAGGTGAATTCAGGATAGTTAAAATGGAAATATTCTGATAATAAATAAAAAAATAAAAACTGGGCAAAAAAACCTACCAAGAATTGTTGCAATCATTTGAGAATACTATTGCATGCATGGTTGAAAAAGTGTGTATTTTTATTAGTTTAACTACTGGGATGACCAAAAAACTGTAACTTCTCATTCACTTTTATGGGAACATAAAAGTTAATGATAAAGCTTCATAGAAACCTAGCTTCCTTGATGTGCCTGTTTTTAAACCAAATGAAATATAAGACATAAAATGTGATTCCATAGCCCCTTTTCAAAGAATGCTTTAAATTTTATTTTTATTTATATGACTTAGATGAAAAAAAAAAAAAAAGGAAAAAAGAAAAGCAAGGTTATTATGCTTAGATATTTTTCCTTGGGAGATCTTTGAAATCTTCACTGAGACTTTCTGTTAATATAAATAATTAAATCATTTGAGCAGATAATTTTTTAAGAATTCCTACAATTCTGTCTTGTAACTAGAAGTTTTTGAGGTTTTATTTTTAGTTAGAACTTGCTCACTGCCATTTTAACTTCAACAATATGAATTCTTTTGAACTTTTAAAAACTCTATTTAATCAAAACATTTAACTAAAGCCTGTTTAGTACATATATAGAAGAAAAATTTATTAAAATGTCATTAGAGTGTTAGAACCTGATGCTAGGTTTGTACATTTCTTAGAATGGAAATAAAAATATTTGCTTGTCTACATATATGCTCATGCCTATTTCTTAGAAGAGAAAATGGATTTTACTCATATTGTGGAATACATTCACCTTGCACTACAGAAATCCCTAAGTGCACAATGGGGCTGAGGAAACGAGCGGTACCCACAGCCAATAAATGTCAACTAGAAATATCAGACTTTGCATTTTTTTATTGTTTCCAGACAAGACGGAGAAGAAACTGCGCCATCCTCTATGCTAAAATTGGGCTAATCAAAGACATCAATCATCTTCACTCTGTGGAAGAGGTGCTGTGAAAAACCTGTTATAGTACACTGAGTTGTCGATTTTAGTATTCAGCTGTGCACCACTGGCATCAGGGGCTGGGATATCATATAGTGTATGTTAAATGAAGTTCCACTCCATGCAACACTCGCACATCAAAATGAAAGTAAGAGCTCCATTTAGGACAGGATGAGCGGTATAATTTCTGTTCAGTGAATTCCCACAACTTGCACCTTGTGGGAGCAGTGAGGCAGACTGACAGAAAGCTAGGAAATTAGTTCTGATGTGTTTTTGCTTTAGCATCAGAAAATATTGAAATAAGCGCTCCAGACAAATTGTTACCCTTTTCAAAGCTGCCCAACCTTTCTCCTTCATTGCTGACTCTCAGTATGGGAATGGGAGAGAGACATCATTTTGCAAACAGAGGTCAGATGGGAAAGAACAATGCCAGGCATGACTAATGAAGTGCTCTGATTCATGAGGAAATTTTGATTTACATTTCAAATCAATAGTGATCGCTACCCAAAACAGGTTTTGAGCAAAGAATAAAGTGAACTCTACCTTTCTATGGAGGCAGTTTGTGAAGCATAACACACAATGGCTAATCTTTCATAAGTCTTTCCTCACCACCAATGTACATGTTACTCCTTGCTAAAAGAACACAGCAATTCATGAAACCAATCTGTATTTTCCTGTTGGTTCCACATATATCTATAAATTATTTATTTTCCAGTTACTGGAATTACTTTACATAGTATTCTCTCTTACATATAACTGACATAGGTTGTAGTCCTAAATATAGGAATGTTTCCATAATACCTTTTAAGGAGAAAAGCAAGGCAATGCTATCACTAGCAAAACTTTCTCATCAACATTGTATTATTTAAAATATCCTTCCTTTTATCTATGAAACGTTTGGTTACTGTACCTCCTCCATAGTTTGACTTTTGCTTCCTGTGCAGGGTATAAACCTGGTGGTCTCAGTTATGGAAAAATGGAAAAACCAATTTTGTTCTTTTTGCTTTCTTTTTTTGCTCATGGTCTTTGCCAAGAATGGGTTCTTAGTGTGCAGCACAGCTGAAAGGGATGGGCTTTAGTAGCAGGGAGTCATAAATAGATGTAAACCCATGTGGCCATCACCTCTTCTGTGTACTTAAAGAACAACACACTGAAAGGGCAGCAGCAACATTTTGGGAGTGGTTCAAAGCATTTGCTCTGGCAAAAAACCAGAAAGTAGTCCCTCACTCAAACCAAAGTCCAAATTCCCAAGAGCGGAGCAGGTACCCAGAGTGTATTCCTCCATCAAGTTTTGGGAGGGGATGCATTTTGAGACAAGATGATGTGGATTATTGACAGGAATGTGTCTTAGCTTCTATCTTATTGTGGCTAGTCATGCCAGTCTGGCAGGCCGTGCCTGAGCTGGGCTCTGTGTTCGCTCACAACAAACCTGTTAACACAGCTGCAGCTGCCAGTCCAGATGTGACTCCGGAGCCTCTCTGCAGTTCCGCTGTTTACTTCCCTTTGGGGATATCCAGGCGAAAAAGAAAACTGATGGGAACAGAGGCATCTAATGGCAATGAAGTTGCAGAAATGGTAAAGTAGGAAAGATTTTGCCCTGCCAGAATGTTTGTTAGAGATGAATTTATTTGTGCCAAACAGAAGATGGATTTCCAGGTGCTAACACTGGCAGTAGTTGAAAGCACTGGCTGTTAGGAAATTCCTAGCACATTTTGCCCCTGACCTTTGTGAGCAGATACTCCAAACTCCCACAATGTTTCCTTCACAGGTACAAGTTTCAAATTGTAGTTGCAATTTAAAGCTGGACGCATGCATTGCTGATTGCATGTAAGGTGCCTCTTGCTGGCTGCCTGCACTTCAGAGCTTTTCTTTTGCCCAGTGGGGTGCACTCTCCAGGTATGAGTATCACATTAAATCCTAGTGGAAGATTATATGGATGACAGAAAGTACTAAATTACTGAGGAATGTACTATGTAGAAAGAGAAAAAATATGAAGAAAAATGGCACCAAAAATATCACACAAAATTTCTCCAACAGTAAGAACTGCCTCAAACCCTGTAGTTATTCTTTCCAAAGACTAAAAGGTGCTTTGACCTTGTCTTCAAAGGTAAATCCCAGAGCATCTCATAGCAAACCACTGTGTTTCCCTCTCTCCATAACTTTTTGTCTGGAGAGCAAAAAAACATGAAAGCTGCCACTCTGGTCTAACATTCCTTTGGAATAGTCATGGGTGCAGAACAAGGACATAAAAAGTATTAAACAGAATTCTGTGATTAGATACAGAATCAAAGAGAGTGAAGCAAGGAGATAAAGAGTTAGATCTACTCCTGTGTTTAAAAAACAAGTGGAAAAGACAAAGGAACAGCCAAGCCACCTTTGTTTGACAGCAACTCTACACAGCTGTTTTCTTTTTTGAAGGAAAGGAAAGGAAGAATAGGAGTTTATTTAGTTATTTTTTTCCCCATGTGAAACTGCAAGTGTAAATTTGAGATAAAGATAGCCTAATTATATAAGTGGATTTTAGCTCTGACAGAAAGGTTAATGATCCAACACTTGGAAGCATGCCAGGATACATTAGTGACCATAAGCAGTCATAAATTTGGTTTTATATTAAAGTGAAAGAAACCCTGCAGTACAGTATCTCTTGCCATCCTGGTGAAACATTGGCTATGTGATGAGTTGGGAAAAATAAAATCTTTTTATTCAATAACATCCTTCCTGGTGAGACTTGAGTTGTATCTGGAGATTACTCATTTGAATCCCAATAGCAATCTTATTTCAATTCCAATATCGTGTCATTATTATAATTTTCTTGTTGGTTTTATTCTTTATTCTCTGAAATACAACACTCTACAGGGATAGCAGAAGGCCTCCCGTTCTGCCTCTAGTTATGTTAAATTCAATAGTATGTGACCTCATTTGTGAAGGGGACAAAGAAAAGAGACTGAAGCCAGTTACCATACTGCAAGATACACACTGCAGCATTAGCTGGAAACTTTGGAGAGGGGAAGACTTTACCAGTTTTTTTGGTTTTTTTTTTTTTTAATTT
>VZTJ01004103.1:650779-670451 GCA_013397795.1 Orthonyx spaldingii | reverse complement strand
AGAGGAGAGGAGAGGAGAGGAGAGGAGAGGAGAGGAGAGGAAGCAAATGCTGTCATGCCAGCTGTAGGTGATACGGCTGTTCACAAAAAAAAAGGTAGAGAGCTGATAAATGCCAGGGGAAGAAACATTAGGTCTAGAGCAAGTAAGGGAAGAATAAACAATAAGCTGACAGACCAGACAGGATAAATGAATCAGTCAATCACTGAAATTAAAAGAAGAGCAAAACCCAAAGAACTCTGTCAGTTTAACATAGCTTTTAAAGTGTCTAGCTTGACAGAACCTTCGGAGAAAAAGATTATTTCAGTAGGAAATACTGACGACCCTTTCTGCTGTACAAGGAGTCCTACAAGAAGGCCTTGGCAGGTTGGAGCTGGGAGGGAGCTCTGAACAGGCCTGGGAATGACATAAACAAAGGAGCAGACTTAGAGGAAAAACTTGCCTGGTACTAGCCTGAAAATTCCAAGCCAGCCCATTACAATACAGATAAAAAGACAGATAGGTCAGAAGCTGAAGATAAACAGGAACTGATTTCATTGAATAAGCACTCAGCCTACGATAAGCAGGACATTGCTTGGGCAGACAGTGCACAGGTAAAATCTTTTCAAGAACAACTACATTCAACAATTATCTCTGTTTATATTCACTGTAAATATATTTTCCTGATGTATGGCACAATAATAGCTTCTAATGTTTCACTTTCGCTGGATTTACGCTTTTGTAAGTGCATTGGCTTCATCAGTGGGTCTCCCAAATTGCTTCAGGCTACATGAGAGCAGCTCATACCAGCCCAGTGTAAAGGAATATATTTCTAATACAACCACTACAAACACAATTATCTTTCACTCCTACTTGCAAATTCCTTGAGCTCCTTTGTGTCATTTTTGATTTCTGAACCCTTCCAAATTTACTTCTCATAATTTCATTGGAACCCATCAGTGCTTGTAGCAGAGCACAACAACATACATCTTCTGAGCCACGGGAAACACAATCACCTCATATCCATATACAAGCCCTAAGCAGTCCACCCCAGCTCCCTGCAAAGTCCTTAGTTGAATTTTGTCCAGAACACTGGGTTTTTGGTTATGGGACTGAATCCCAGTGATTCTGGCTATCAGTAAACCAGAGCTTTGGTTTCCTGAACATGTTTTTCTCATCTTGGTAGCTACTTGCTTTCTGGTCCCTTTTTAAGCTCTCACATAAGTACCTTTTGGGACCATAAATACCAGGACCTGCCTGTGATGCCCTGTGAGGTGCAAGCAGGGATCAGGCTGGCACAGGAGCCACAGTGAAGGTGGGTCTGGGTTGCAGCAGTACCTGAGCACAGTGTTTTAACCCCCCCAGAACTCTCATCACCTTCCCTGGCTTCCCAGAGCTGTGGCTGCTCCATTCTCTGCCTGGTGGCTAAATGCTGCAGCTGCCTGCCAGTACCATAGCACAAAGTACATGGTTACATTTGTAGCACGAGCCTTTTTCTCAGTTCATATCAAAATTGACGTGTCCTGAAGAACTGGTGGTGTATTCCTTCAAGCTTTACACCCACCCTGACTTCATTGGGAAATGTGACTGAACGAGCATTACAACACAAGAGTTTCAGTGTCAGCTTCAAGAGCCAGGGAAATTGAAGAAAATGCTCTGATTCATTTTAGTGGCCCTTAGACAGTAAACTTATAATTACTTCTATGACTATCTCATGTAGATTTTTATAGGTTACAAGCAAAAGCCATTTATGCTGGGAAAGACCAAATACTTTCTGTGTTTCTCTCCATGTATCTAGCCTTACAACAATGATAGTTGCTATGATCTGCCTCTCAAATAAACTGAATATTTAAACAATATAATTTTAGTTTTAATTTTTGACCGAGTTCCAGTTAATTATTCTTCTTCCATTCCCCATTGCTCGTTGGCACTGACAAAGCCGATGCACCACAGTATTTGTATTTTAAAGAGATAGGAAGCTGTGAAAGAACAGCATGAACAAGGAAGAACTACACAACAAAGATTTCACTGTTTCTTGGGAACAGGAGGCTCAGGGGTGACCTTATCGCTACAACTGCCTGAAAGGAGGGTGTAGGCAGGGTTTTTCTCTTCTCCCAGGTAACTGGCAACAGGATGAGAGGACACATCCTCCAGATGTGCCAGGGGATGTTCAGGTTGGACATCAGGAGGAATTTCTTCACGGAAGGGGTGAATAGACATTGAAATGGACTGCCCAGTGAGGTGGTGGATTCACCATCCTTGGAGGTGTTTAAGGAAAGACTGGACGTGGCACTCAGTGCCATGGTCTGGTTGACCTGGTGGGTTTTGGTCATAGGTTGGACTTGATGATCTCAGAGGTCTTTCCCAACCTAAATGATTCTGTGATTCTGTAAAAGGTCACAAGCTTGTGTACAAATATAGGAGGAAATCTTGTAGATATTTGTCATTACGATGAAGAAAATAAACAAGCTGTATTTAAATAAAGTACCAGGGAAATAGTTACGTTAATACAATGAATTTGTGCTTAATTATAAATTAATGTTGTTTTGGGGAGAAGGAAGAAAGTTGAGTTCATGGTAAAGGCATGAAAAATGTGAGCCTGTAGTGGATGAGAAGGCAACTATTGGTCTTCTGAATTACCTGTGCTATCACAGCCACACCTTTCTGGGGCTGTATTGGTTGGGTCAGAGCTACATTGAATATCCACCAGCCCATGGTTGTGCCTTCTAAACAGCCCAACTGAAATGGGTGCTGGCACAAGGTAAGCATGAGCTGCAGTCTTTTCTCTTATTTGTGAATGGCAGAAGCAACAAGAAATACCAAATGCCTATTCTTCTTTTGAAGAAATACCCAACCGAGGAGATGACAGGCACTGTGCAGAGGTATGGTGAAAAAACTGCAGAGGCAAAGCTGCTTTCTCACCCACTGCCAGAGCAAGGTGGAAGGTCTTTGTGTAACTCCTTTTCAAAATGGTTATGCACATAAGCTATGAATAAATTAGGAATCATTTAGCAACAAATTAACCAGGAGATGCTCAGAAAGACCTTATTAAAAAAGTCCATGCATATGGCACTTCAAAAATGAAAAATCCCCTGTTGTCAATTTCTTTCTGAAAATCCTGTTTGAACACAGTCCTAAATGTAAGTGCTTATTGTTAACTTGAAAAAAATCCAACCGAACTACCAGCTGAATGAGAATAGCAGAGGGTTTGAGAGCACAGTTCCTGGCTAGCAGGATGGAGGTGTCAAATGTAAAGAATCAAGGTGGAAACAGAACGGGACATTTTCCAGAAGCTGCTAGTGACAGTGGCACTTAATCTGTAGGCATTAACTACGCACAAAAGAGCTAATGTCTGGTTTTTATGAGGTCTGAAAACTCTGAAAAGCTGGAACTTCTAATGGGCAGGGGTAACTTTTTAGCCTCTGAGCCGTTATTTGTTTCAGGCTGAGCATGCAGAAACAGAACCCTTCTAAATCTGTGTGTAATCCTGAAAATGCTGACTTTCACTTTTTAACCCTCTGCTAATTTTCCAAAGTAATTTTTTATTTCCCAGCTCACTGCACCTGCAGAATGTACCCTGCTAGGTGACTGCAGCATCTCTAGAGGAAATACCTTTTCCATCTACACAAACAAATGCTATTGAGCTGGCAGACCGAATGGAAAGAGTTCACTTTAAGCCCAGACACACCTGCCTCGGGCATCACGTCCCTGACATTCAGCTTTCACTGCCTGTGGCTTTGCCCCTCCCGGGCTCTTATCAGCCATCCTCTATTCTCCTATTCCACATATCTGCCAACAGATGTAGCAAAATTAAGCCACATCTGTTGGATAATGTTTAAAGTTTCCTGTGCTGTTTAGCACTCTTTGGCCTACAGTCTCCAAGGACAGATTTAAACTTCTGGTTTGCCTATGGCTTCAAGCACAGCTACATGTGTGTGTATGTGTCTGTGTCTGTGTGAGCCTTCCCCTGAAGTAATTTTCCTTGTTCCCTGTCTACAACAACCAGGCACTTCAGCACAAACTGTTTTTGACAAGGGAATAATGTGTGTACTGTGCAGGAATATTTAGCACAAAAGATGTTCACTTTACTGGAATTTGCAGAGGAAAACTCTGCCCAGAGTCCTGCCTGACTGGGGAGCCTCCTCTGATCTGCAGCAATTGCAAATGGACCAACAAATTATTTCCATTCCCCAAGACACTGTGCAGAATTTGTACAATTTCAGAGCTAGCTGGCAGGAGGAGTTTTACAGAGCCTTGAGGCAAGGTACTCAGAGGTGTTGTGAAATGCCAAAAGGATTTCTCAGTGGGCAAAATAAAGGTTATGTTTTAATAGAGGAGAAAGATTTCAGATAGCCCAGAGAGATCTAAAGGTTTCCTTTCGTTGCTCACCACTTGATGCTACCAAAACATATGTTTTGTTACCTCTCTGGAGGCATGAATTAACTAACTATATTTGGCTGCCAGTGGGCTTCTATTGTTGTTCTTCTCTTCAGCAATCACTGTCGTAGAGATGTCTCAATTCTCACACAGGAAAGAATGTTTTTACTGATAAAATCCCCCTAGGAACTACACCAAGTAGCATCTAATTTAGCCAAAAATTATGCAGGCATATTATCGAATTATTAGCTATTTGGACAATGATGAATCTACATATAATCAAGTTTGTTTGCTTGTTGGGTTTTTGTTTTTCATTTCCTTTTTTGGCTCTCAAGAAGCAAATCCCATTTCCCTTTAGGCTTCTCTGCAGGGCATAAGAAGATCTCTCCTCTGTCTCTACCCCACAGCACACTCATCCCTATCCCAGAAGCTGCCACTCCGCTGGCTGTGTGAGCCAACAGCCATGGAACCAGTCTTGCTGGGCTGTGAACAGAGAATGTTTTCTATTTGTATTATGGTGCTAAGTAAATGTTAGTATTTTTGTGATAAGGGAAGTTCTTAGTAATGAAAGAAATCATGTGGCAGGCATGAACATTGGTGTGCCATTAATCCATTAAATGGGCAAACTGAAGAGACAGTTCAGGGTCTGGTGCCTCACTATTCCTTGCTCTGCCAGAGCAGATTTCTGTCCTGTTTGAAAGAAATTATATCTATTCCAAAAGCTAATGCAATTGCTTGATGTTCTGTCTCTCTGTGCCCCAGCTTGAAATTCATAAAGAAAAGGTTCCCTGAAGTTATTTAATATAAGTGGTTCTGAGAAAGCCGGAAATCAAATGCAATAGGTATTTTCTGGTAACAGGATGTTTCTGTGGATGTGGAAAAGGATTAGATGATCTCGTTAGCTCCCTGCCAGATCATCTCCTATGATTATATGTAATCAAAAACCCCCCTAATCATTCATCCTATACTTCTCCTCAATATTCCATGTTTCCCTTTTTTTCCCCTATATACTACTTCTGATGGCAGAGATGGGTGACTTGGTTGTTTTTTAAGGTGTGAGCTGAAAGACAGGAAATGGTTTTCATTTAACCCAAGCTGTTTTACCAGCTCTTTGTGGTTTCACTTTTGTAAATTGTGGGTCATTTTGTTGTCGGTTCTCTTGCTCTTTGGGTTGGTTTCACCTTTACTCTTCAGAAGTTTACGTGTGGGTTATTTGAGCCTTAGTTCCAGCTGCAGCACTGAATTTCCCTATAGCCATTAGCATACCCCTAAGGCTTCCCATCTCTGCTATCATTGTCCCTAAATAGCCACTCCCATTTCTTGATTCACTTCCTCTGCTGTTCGTCACTGGCCAGCTGTGAAATGCTGTTCCTAGGCCACTAAACAGTGGTTTCTAGGGAGAAACATAATGCATAGGTTTGTATTTATCTATGGATTCGCAGACTAATCCATTTTCCATACCATAATTCAGATTTAATGTAGTATATGACCATTCGTCCTACCTCCCTAAGCAGAACACCAATGCCTCAAGTGGTACCTGTTCCCTTCCCTTTGTCCTACACTGTCTTTCCACCCTGGGGAGCCAGATGTATGCCCAAATTTTCCATCTCCATTTCCAGAAACCAGAATCCCAGGCCACAGTTTGGGGTTTTGATAAGTAATAAAATATGAATCTTGGTTATGCTCTCTTTTACATTTCAATAAAATCTGTCATGCTATTTTGGAGCTGGTGTAATTAAGATGAGAAAGCTCCTCTTTCTCTAGAGCTAAGTAAATTGTTATCAGAAGGCATCTGCATGCTGGCATGTGTGAAGAGAGGCAGGGGTCCCAGCTCACCTTGCATTTGGCACTTGCAGGCAGTTCTTGCCTGCCTGCTGCTGCTCACATTCCCTCCCTTCAGACCACAACTCTGTTTTTGTAGGTTCAGTCCCCCAGTTAAATTAGAAAGTTTTTGTAGTTCTGCAGACAAATCATAAAATCAAATGAAAGTTGGCAAGTGCTGCTGTATCCACGCTTCTTTCATTTTTAAGTATTAACGGTGACACCCTTGCTTTAGGTGCTGTGGTAGAAAGTTAGCCAGGGCACAACTGGACATTTTAGTTCCTGGTTTCTTTATTTGTCCTAATTGTAACAGGACTTTCAAAATCCTACAAGTATACTCAGGAAAATATATTTATTCAAAAATCTTCCAGTATTTCCTCAAAGGTTAAAAGAAGGTAGATGCAAAACTTACAAACCCTCATTTCTGTGGCCTGTTTTTTGTTTTTCCTTTTTCTTCTTCGGAAACGGAAAAAATGTTGATAGAAGAAATAAAAATACTAAAATCTTAAGAAATGGAAATTAATTAAAAGCCATTCGGATAACTGCTTAGCTCTGGTCCTATAAAAATTCTGTGCAGTTCAAACAAAGAGAATTTTAATCTAATTTTTTAACTAAAAAAGGTTTACTTTACAGGTTGTACTCAACAGGGTTGGATCACATTTACTCCATATCAATGACTGGTTATTCTTTCTCTTCTGACTTCCAAGACAAAAGCACTTTCCCAAAAAGTGGTGGTTGGTTTGTAGGTCACCTGCTTTGCTTCCCCTTTGACTTTTCTGTACAGCTCTTGTCAGTTTTCTCTGTGCTTCCTCCCCCTTGTGCCCTTTTTCCATCCTTAGTTTCTAGAAGGCATTACACTATTGTTCCTTCTAGCTTTTCAGCTATTGAGAGTGTATTTTTAGCAGACATCTCTCCTCTCATCTACTTGGAGGCAAGTGATCATGGTGGTGGGAGGGCACCACAGACAGACTGGATCAGCGTGCTTCCTAATGGCAGCTTCCCCCTTGTGCTCTTAGCCTTGGCATGGGTGGCAGAAAGGAGATCTTCCTGACACCCACCCGGTGAAGCCTTCTGCTGACACCGAAACCAGATTTCAATCAAATCAGACTATGTGCTTAATTTAAAAGCAGGGAGATTTTAAAATCATGACACAACTGCTGTTCATTTTGTTCTTTTCAGAGTCTTATCAGATGTCCAGATAACAGATTCAGATCTTTTTTTTTTCTTTTTTTTCTGCAGGTATGAGGAATAGAGACCTTTTTGTTTCCTTTTGTGATAAAAAAATGGTTTCTGATCTCACATGAATGTAGAACATGAAGCACTAACTAAAATATACGATAAAATTTTTAAAAAGAGTATTGTTAAAATTAAATTTTGAAAAGGGGTATTGTTAACACTCAACCTGACTGAAATATGAAGATTTAGAGGCAGTGAACTGGTACTTGTGCTCTACATAGCTGAAATGAGAATAGGATGCCTACAAAGTGAACTAAAAAGGTATGGAAAAAAAATTTTTTTTTCCACTTTTTGGAATTGTAATGTCAGTATTAGAACTATTAGTTTAATATATATGGGCTGTTTATCTTGAAAAAAATCATAATTTTGTTCAAGTGGGGAAATGACCATCATTCTGTAGGTGGGGCAAACTGGCTTTTCCACAGCACCTGGCTCAGATGTCAGATTCAAGATGTCAGATTACATGGATGGGCAGCTAAAGGGGCCATAATTGTAGTGCAAATTCATTTCTTGCTTAAAAATGGGGCTTTGCAATATGAAAGAATAATGGAGAGGACATGCAGGAGATAATATTCAAATTAAGTTGAAATAACTATAATGAATCAGACTGTCAAAACCCAAGCTTAATGCCAACTTAATACTTTCTTCAACCAGAGCATTAGGATTTGAAACATTTCGTACATATATTTTTTTTGTATCCTTATGTAGCAAGTGGACTCAATCTTGTATTTTTTCCTGATAAATATGAGAAAGGTTGATGTACTTCACCACATGCATGCCTTGTTTTATACAATTTGAGGGATTTAGTTATGCAAGTATTAGACATGCAATGGATAACTCCAACAGGAACTATGGTTTAGTATAGTTTAGTGTCAAGAATCCGACAAACTGACAACTAAAATAGAACTATTTAAGTCAAAATTATTATTATTATTATTATTATTATTAATAATAATAATAATAATAAAGCAGAATAGCATGATTTATATAGAACAAAAGTTCACCTTTGGTGCTGCTCCTAGTCATACTGTCATGAATCAGAAGTAGCTCCCACAAAACAAGATTGGGGCAACAGATATTTGCTATTGAACTGTGCAAGTCCTTAAAAGGGAACTTCAGTGGTTTTGTTACTTACATTTGAATTTTAATGGCATGCTTTGGATTTTCATGTTTTTCCATGTTTCTATACAGATTTAACTGAGTTCTCTGGCAAAAACACACAATTATGAAGTTTTCTAAAACTTGTATTATTTAATTCACTGACCATCTGTTGGATAAATAGCTAATTAATAGCCTCTGTTATTTTTAGAACACTATATCACTAAATGTTCCAAAAAGAGCTGTTTCAGTCTTTTGGGTAAATACTGAATAAATCTGAAAAAAATGTTTAGGTATCTTTAAAGTAAAGTTAAATAAACACTTCTATAGTGCAGTGAAGATATATACATATATATATTTTTTAATTCTTTTCCTGGTTGAGATCTTGCTTGCCATTTGTTGCTCTTTCACACACATAAGACAGAGCTCAGACCCCAAAATTCTCTGTGCCAGTGCTGTGCAAAGCATTTGGTGTACGAAGGCAGAATCACAGAGTTGATCCCTCTCTGCCTAACTCCTACCTGGCAAACACACACTTTGCATAAGAAGGGAAAGACCAAAATAACAGAATGGAGCCTCACAAGGAGCAACATTATCGCCACTGCTATGTTTACCCCTGGAGAGCCCCTCATGAACAGTTTCACATCCTATAATGAGAGTTCAAATCTGACCTTGTCACTAGGAGGTTCCTGGATGGGAAGAGAATGAAAACACTCTCCATTTTCACTGCATCCACAAGGGCAACAGACATTTGCAGGCCAGAGTGCCTGGCCATGCTGCCAAGGTGTCTACCTGCTTAATTCTGGGCTAAAGTGTCCCAGCTAGCAGAGAATGTACCCTCATTTATGCCACCTTAACTAGCCAGACTTGTGATCCACAAGCTATATTCCCACTTGTTGATGCACAAGTATATTTCCAGTCTGTTGCTCCTATAGCTGATCTCAACCTCTTGTTGAAATGTATAAAGAGAACATGGACGATAATTTAGCCAAAACAGAGTTTATTGGGATGGACATGAACTGAAAGAGAGAAGTCCTTTTCTCCTCATTACCGTCTTAAGCAAGCTATACCATAAATGTCTTATTTTAACCTTTTAATAAAGTTAAAAATACATGAGGTCTTGCAGATTTGTGTTTTCAGTTAACCCGTACAGGCCTTCCACCGAACAGCAAAACCCTTTAAATGTAAAGATGCTCCCTGCCTGCTAAACAGATATATTTCTGATCAACAGTGTCTGCTTGTGTGCACAGGGGCATTTTGTACATTACAATATTTGCACAGATCTGGAAGGCACTAAGCCATTTTGTCTTACTGGGTTACAGCTGTTCCTCCGTGGTTTCTGAGCTGAATACTCATTAAGTCATTCTTATCAACAAATTAATATGTGTGTTTTTTTAAGAACCCACTCAGAATGCTAATTTTAGGAAGATATTTGAACGAGAAGCAAATTTTCTCTATATGCAATTTATATATCCACTTGAAAATATGGTTTTGTAATGAAACTCTGAGAGATCCTTAATTATTGCAGCTTTAGTGGCACCATTATAATACTAAAAAGAGACCATCTAAAGGATAATTCCTTTCAGCAGAGATTTGCTGACTACACACCTGCTTTAGCAAATGAACACAGAACACAGTGTCAAAGCATCCTTTTGACTTAGTGCTGCTTTCCCGCTCTCACGGTCTCGGTATATCTCGCACATGACTGACAAGTATATCTGCAAAATAATGAATTGTGTGAGAAAAAAATGTCTGCTAGTTAGTGTTTCTGCTGATCTATTAATTCATTTCACTTCTTCTGTGATATCACCGTTATGTCTAAGCACGTTTTATGACAAGGCTCACTGAAGTGAAAATCAAGCCCATGAATTGTTTAATATGAACTAATGAAAACCAGATATAAAAAGCTTTCACAACTGGTTTGAAGCTTTAATTGTCAAGCTGATGTAAATTCAGAGTAAAGCAATGCAGAAAACGGGATCAGTTTGGGATAACTGGTTTTAATTAAATAGTCATATAAACAGCTCTGACCTGCAAGATATTGAGCGAAATAAAGAGTTTCCAAGGTAAAATTTGGAATTGCTAAAGAGTGTGAAAATGGCAATTGCATTATCATTTTTCCTTCTGCCTTGTACTTCAGCTATTAAGTGCTGATGAAACTATCTTGCTATAACTTAAATAATCAGTCTTGTTACAGTGCCATTTATTTTGGCTTGGTCAACAAATGCTTCTTCGCTATACAACCTGAAACCCAAACAAACTGTGCATGACCTATTTCACGTTTGAGCCTCTCCCATTGCTATAGTGCAGTAATGCTTGTAGTGCCAAGTGATGGGCTTGGGGCATTCATCCCTTGACTTGTCACACTCCCTGCGGGCAGAATATGCCCACAGACAAATATCAGTATGATTTCTGTGAGGCACTTTGAGTTCCCACACTGATGACACTTAACAAATAAAAAAACAAGAAAAAATGTGCAACACTATTCTCCCTAGCCATGTTCCAGAAATGCCAAAGATCTGAGAAAAGTATTTTGCATTTTTCCTATATCTATATCTGCATCTATGACTTTGGGTCTTACATAACAATCCTGGGAAGGAGTGGCTATAATTTTTTTTTCTTATACTGCTGTCATATGCCTCAGTGGGTACATAATACTCAGATTTGATAAGGCTTCCCACCCACCTTGCTCTCATCTTGAATTGGTGGAACTAATCAACCTGTGGATTCTGTAAGGGAGGTTCAAGCCCTATATTCCTAAAAACATCGTGCTGAATGGCACCTGTTTTTAAGACTATTTAAATTCCATACAGCCTACAAGAATTGAGAGACATATTTAACCAGAATTCAGTGTTATATAATAAAAATCATACAGACAGGAGGGAAAAAGTATCTTATCACACTGAAGGGATTATCAAAGCTTCATATTATGGAATTATATTATGCAGAGACTTAACTAACCTCCAGGATAATGGTCTAGAGCAGAATATGTTCTGTTCCAGTAATCACCTAATTTTGGCAATCTTTCAGGTCTCAACATACACTTTTAGCTAAAGTAATTTTTAGATTTCTAAGCTAAAGGATAGATATTTTGAGTTAAAGAAACTTTAGAAGTCATATTCATCCAAATCCTCCATCTAAACCAGTGGCACAACAGAATTCAAGAAGAGAAGGGATCCTTCAGGGTACAAAAAAGGGAAAAGTTGCACATTGATAGACCTGGGCAGCCTGTCCACATTGATCCAAACTGAAGAGGCAGAAAGATTGTTCTGGACTGTGCTTCACTTTCCATGAGATCATTTCACCACTCTGATAAAAACCTAAATGAAGTCTTCTTTTGCTGGATCCTGGCCCTTTTCTATCTACTGCCAGGACAACTGGTGCTCAGCCTAGCTAAGCAGCAGGAGTCAGAGGAAGGTGCTCCAAGCACCACAGAGATTCCTGCAGAAGGATCCTTGTTAGTACAAACACTCAGCTGCTTCCCACACCATGATATCACCATTTCTCTTGCATTCAGTTCCTTGTGCTCCTAGTTTTCCCTGTTCTGAGTTAAGGTTGTAGGGATCCAGTCTTCACTTTCAGAACGCTGACAGTTCTTTTGCTTCAGGAAGAAAACACATTGCCTGCCGCAGAGCTTAAACAATGTACGACAAAAACGTATAATGTCACTAATCTCTATTAAGGCAGAGGACAAAACCCTAAAATGAGTCATTGTAACCTGTGGAAAGTCTAAGTGTTCTGTCCGGTGCTGATAGAACATGGTACCAACTGGTACTGGTACAGCAGTGTGGACAGAGTTTGATGTCACAACATCTCATCACTGGCCAAGAGGTTGCTTAGGCTATTGCTGTCCAGGCTGCACCATGATGTTGAGAAAAGGGTGAGAGGAAAATTCACCCATACTCCATTTTTGCAAAATGTTTATGAAGCTGGAGAAGGTTTACACCGGTGTCTTTTAATTCACCCACCCAGCTTCAAAGGGCACTGTTGTTCTCCATGCAGGATGTCCTTTGGCAGCACAAAAGTCCTTACTGCTTTTGGTAAGACAAGAAGCTGAATTGCAGTCCCCTAGTAGCTGTTTGTGGAATGTTGAATGCCATCCTGCTTGTTCAAATGTGTGGTTTAAAGTGAGTGAGGAATAATGTTTGATAGGTTCTGTTTAGCATGCACATTCATCGATCTCAGGGGAACCTGCAATAGAAAGGTCCATGAGGAAAGTAACAATCCATAAAAATCAAATGTAACAGTGTGCCTAACACTCAGTGGCAGAATCAATATCTGAAGGACTTTCTGTTTTGATGCCTTTGAATGATGCCACGGAAACCTTTCTGCTGCAGGGCTGATGAATGGACTTAGCAGAGGTGATCTGACAAACGGGTGAAAATGAACTCAGAATCTGGCCTCCCTGAGCAAGATTGACTTTAATTGTTATATTCATGAAGATAAAGTAACTACAGGGAATCTAGTTTTACCTGGGGCATTCCTATTTCCATTGACTCGTCACACATTGGAAATATACTTCAGCCCACAAATATCAGTATTTTCTATGGAAAGGTTTCACTTAACTAGCTGACTTTGTTTGGAGATGCAAAAAACTTTGACCACAATTAGTAGCCACTTCTGAAATGGTAAAACATTCTGCAGAACACGGACCTTTCTGTTTCCTGCCAGCTTCAGTCTCACTATCCTCTTCTGTGTGAGCTTGAGTTAAAAAAAACCAAAAACAACCAAATCCCACACCAGAATTCACCCTATTTTAATTTTTTTTTGCAAAAGAAAGTTAATTTTGAGTTTTCCTCATATATCTTCATCATGCTGGACATAATTACCAGGCCAACCAAAGCAAGCAAACTCTTTGTGTAACACATCCTGAAATACAAGTGCGTATTCTCTGCCCCATTATTTCTCCATTTCTCACTGGAAATATTAAAGAGAAGAACAAGTTACAGGATACAGATGAGTGGATGAAGGACCCAGTCTTTGGAATTAGTTTCCCCATATGTCTCTGTAACCATATATTATTTTGTGAACTACTCAGCACTTGTACTTGAACATGACTGGCTTTCTCCTGTCTACCCATCACATATTGCATTTGCTCTCAGCTTAGCACAGCCAGTCTTCTCGGTACGGTGAAACACCCAGGGGGATCAATCCGTGGTCTTGGCAGGCAGCAGCACTTCTGGTGTCAATAGCTGGTGGCTCCTGCCTCAGCTCTTCCTGGGTAACCTTCCCTGTCACCTTTCCCCACCAGATGGCAATGTGACAGCAAGAGGCCTTCCTCATCCGGTAGTAGGGGAGCAAACAGAACTTTCCTAGCTGCAAGTCATTTCCGTGTGGAAATTCACTCTATTGCAAGTCATTTCTGAGCCATTTCCACCTCTTGGAAGATGGATGTGCTTGGAAGAGTGTTTTTGCCTACTTCTTTTCTCACCATCTCTTTTATTTCCTTTTATTCAGTCTTTTGATTTTTTTTCCTACATTACCTATGCATGTTTACAGCTAGAATGCTCTTTTCTGTATTAAAGCTGGCTTTTATTCTCCCCTTTGCATTGCAATCATCCATAGCAAAGTATAATAACAATACTTATCATGTACACAAGGCTTAACATCTTCAAAGCACTGTGAAAAGTATCCCCACTTCTGTGAGGTAGGTAAGCAGAGCCAGGGATATTTTACAGAGGAGGCAAGTGAAGCATCTAGGCAAGTAATGCCAATCAGGACAGATCAAATTTTAGCAGCAACCATGACTCAGAAGTTCTTTCCAATCTTAGGTGTTGACCATTAGACAAGACAACTCTGCCGCTGTATTTACAGCTGTTTCTCCTTGTTCCCTTTCAAATGCCCAAATCCAGGTTTTGTCTTTGTTTTGCAAGTGCATTCTTACTTTAATTCATCTCAGAATATGATAGGATTTTTCCCACTACTTGTATTTCAAAGCAAAATTCTTTTACTGCTCAACTAAAGCAAGGTTTTTCTTACTAGTACCTCTTTTTGTAGTTCAAAGCAAGTTTTTTTGACTTCTTGTAGTTCAAAGCAGTGGTCTTTCTCTTGTAGTCTAAAACTAGGGTTCTTTTTAGCTCAACCCTAGATAATTTGCTCATCTCAGTGAATTAGATATGCTATACATAAGTATTCCAGACATTAACTCTTTCCTTCAATACTAAGAAAAATCACAGTCAGCTTCAAAATCTTACAGCTTCCCATCACCTCCTTTGGCTGTCCATTTCTCTCATGATCCCTGGTATTTTCACTTTCATATCTGAGGCAGATGATGTATTCAGTGCAGAGGTAGACGTGCACAGTGCTCAGACCATGTTCCCAAATGGAACTTCTGTATTTGATTTGGGGGGGAATGCTTGTTTTGAAACACTGATATGACTAGAAATATTTCACACAGCCTCTGTGTTTCAGAAATGATATTCACAGCTTTTTTCCTACTTTCCAAAGTGCAGAGGAGTTACTTGTTGTTGTTTCTTTCCCTCTGTCCTGACACTGCAGAACACCAGGCTAATGGCTATAGCCCAAGTGTACAAGGAATGCAGTGAGTTCAGTTACCCAGCACATAGGACACTTCCTAATACATGTTGTACTTTGACAAGCAGGATTTTTCCTCTCACTCTTCCATGCTGTCAGCCTTTTTCCACGCATAACATATATGTTAAAAAATCTTCTAGTCCAGACAAATATTAATTTTTAAGTAACTTTTCGTGAAACATCTCTCTCTAGATATTTTGGGACAACTTAAAATTATCAAATGCAATTTGGAGGCACCAGCTTGTTTCACCGATCAGTTTTTAACCCTTATTTATCCTATGCTTCCAAAGTCTCTGTGGCATGTTTCTGGAAGAGATCTGTGCTGACAGAGTTCCATAATACATTATAATTCAGTACTGAAAAGGAAACAGAAATAACTGGGAAATGTATTTTTAAAACTATACAGCTCTCTGGAGAGAGGAATGAAACTAGAAAGACTGCACAATGGGGTCTCTTGAAGAGATTTTCAGCTCTGGGCTCCCTCCTTGTGTGCTTGTTTCATCTACTGATTGCAGAAACTTCTTATCTCAGTGAGTCAACCTATCAAATGCTCTAAATGTGATGTGGCTCCATCTAGCATGAATCTATGCTTTCCTCATACAGACCATGGTCTTTGATTAATAATACATGAAGCAGTATCATTTTAAGCATGGAAGATTAAAAATCTAGAATTCTTTAAAGTGATTTACAGTTCTGGCAATTGAAAACTTTTACTACCTCACTGCATGTGCTGTAGTTTGAAAGAGCAAATGCTCATCTGGTCCCAAATGCCACCACACCATTAAAAACAAGAGGCCGTAGGATTCCCCATGGTGTGACTGGGGTTTTAACTTCTCACATAATTGTCCATTGCATGTCTGCTTCTGTGCTGAAATTCTGGTCTCAACAAAGTTAATTTTTTCACCTAGTACTCCCTCTGCTCCTTTCTGAAGAAATAAAAGTGTATTTCCTGTCAATTGCTAGAAGCTGTGTTAGCTTTCCTCTCCCTCTGGAGGAACGCATTATAGTCATGGGAATGCAGCTGATAATGGCTGTAGAAATAACACTTCAGCTCGAAGTTTCTTTAAGCAGTACTTTGTCTGTCACCTGAGCATTCTCAGGACTGAAAACTGTTATTCTACCTGCACTGAAAAATGTGTGTGTTTTTGAAAGCATTTCTCTCTCACCCACAAATATGCACACACAGTACTTACCTCCACTGAGCTAAAAGCACTTACACTTAGTATACTCCAGTAAGAATCCTCTCCACAAGTGTCTCCTATTTCTTCTTGCTTTATTGGTAAAAGTTTCATTGTTTTTTAGACGGAGTATCTCACAAATTTTATATGTGGGAATACAAAGTCAATCTTCTTAGTCTTGTCTAACAGAAAGAGGGATGATCAGGTTCCCAGAGAGACAGAAAAATAAAACCAGAATTGCTCCATCAAGTAGCACCAATGACTCAATAGTTTTATCTCCCAGCCTTAATATTCTCATTCAGTGGGAAGCAAAGAAAGGGTGTAAAATAATTTTGCATCAAATTCTCTTTGTGTCAATGTACTCCTAACTCCTAGAAGAGTGGCTGGGTTCACAGCACCTGCCCACAGGAAAGCCACCACTGCACAGGATTGTGCATGGCAGCTTAACAACCTACATCAGCTGCCGTGATCTTCACCCCTCTTCTAAAATATCAGGCTCTATTGCAGGTAGAGGAGACATCGATGGGTTCAAGGTCACTACCAAGGAACCTAGTTTGTTCCTCTGCACCTTATTTCATATTTGTATTCTACATAAAACGATCCAACTTTCTTTCACATATCCAGAATCTGTGTTTTACCCAATATAGGAGTGTCTTGACAAATACAACACAAAACAAGGTAAACACAATGTAAAAGGAGACTAGGACCACACTAACAGTAGAGTTCGATCTAGTGACTTCACAGGGAGTTTCATTTGTTGCAACATACTTGCTAATGAGACTGAAATTCCCCACTGACATATATGGTTCTATCCTATGAGGTATGTATGTTAAAGGCCGAGGACATCCACACCGATAGTGTCCAAAATTCACAGTCCTAAGGACATCCACACTGACAGTGTTCAAAATTCACACACCTAACAGCTCACCGGGAAAGAAGTGCGGCCTTGTTTTCTGACAGCTCTCTGCAAGGTGACCTGAGCATCGGTGTTAACTACAGCTCTCACAGTGATATCCCCTGGTCACTGGTGGAAACCTTTTCTCCAGCAACAAGGTATCAGTGCCTCAGCAGCTGGGAGACAGTGGGAGCTGCCTCGGGACTAGCATGAGATGGATTCCAGGCAGGGTAGGGTGGACACTCTGCTTGCACCGCTGCCAAGAAACAGTCCTGTTCTCCTCTCTGACTGCTCTGGATAGCTCTCAATGAAATGCTTGCAAAAGTATGTCTGAATGACTCATTTGCAAGCAGCAATTTATCAAATTGATTTAGTGTCATTTCCTGTTTGTGGGACTGTCCACATGCAAGTCACGATTTCCTCAAATTTATTCATTGTCCAAAGTTAATTTTGTTTAAGCATGTGGACTGAATATGAACTGGTTTCTGTATTTGATCTCCCTGGCTCCAGAAAGGTTGGCAAATAATTGTAGGAGATCAAATCTATCACGTGCCCTCACTTCTGTTTCTTGACTGTGTGAAAGCAATGTTGGATGTGAAAGCTGCATAAAGGGAGTTCAGTAGGTGTCTTGCATCTTAGTGCAGAAATGAGAACAGGATGGCTTCAGCTCTCACATCCTGTGTAAATGACCACAGGTTGGCATGCACAGGATCAGTGTGAATTCCAGTCAATAGCATCACTAGGAAAGATTGCTGCCCTGGGCTCATTTCAGTGACTGACGTGCCTAAGCAGATCTTTCATCAGCATGGATCAAGGCTGAGCCACTCAGTCCGACTTGTTCATCTCCTTGCTGAGACTCATAATTTTTTTTTTTTTTTGTCACAGTAAACTATGGAGCATCTTTTTAAAATACCATTATATAACTATTTTCTGTGACTGACTCATCTTGCCATTATGTCACTGTTATATTAGTAAATGCACAGATGTTCCTGATTTAAACAAACAAGCAAGAGGGCAATCAGTCCCTACATACTCAGGTAAACAATCTAGAAACTGAATTATAGATAGGGCTAAAGTAAATGTATGAGCGTGTTCAAGCTGATTTGTTGACTCAGTTCTATAAACACCTCTTGGATTTTAATCCACACTTTACTGTTTTCTGGTTTTATGCATCATTCTATTTTTTTACAATTCATCTTTTGTGTTAGATTTCTTCATGTGTTTTGTCATTCAGAAGCTTATGAATACAGCATATTTCAAGATGTGGATGTGATATATATCTGTTTTTCTCAGGAAAAATAAATAAGCATAAAAAAAAAAACGAATAAAGAGTGAAGAATATGGAAACCCCAGCATGTAAGAGCAGCATCTGAAATAACAAAAGCAACAACACTTGCTATTCATACCTAAACCAACTCCACAGATCCCACTGTACTTTACTGAGGCATCTGATTTTATCTGGGCACAATCTATCCTTTTTGTTATGCACTTTCCTTGGTGTGCATTTCCACTGTGGGATTGGTCTGATGAGACTTCTTGCCTCTTCCGTCTTCACTACAATCAAGTTAGACTTGCCAGTGAGAGTCTGTCAATGGATTTAAATGGCTTATATAATTGCTTCCTTTACTTAGCAATCTTCCTAACCTTCAAAACATCAAAAAACCCCTAGAGTTTTTGTTTTCAGGGGAAAAATGGGATACACAGGCTTTTAAAAATGGTGAACAGCATCTGAATCCATGCAACTCAGCTCCTGAGGTTATCAACCTCAAATACAGACTGGGGGGAAAAAAGGACACACATAGAAAAGAAAGCAATTTCAGAGTGGTACCTTAAAAGAAACAGGTGTCTATTCCTAGCAAAAAAAGAGTAAATTGTATTTTTACCAGGCACAGCTGTGTGATAGGTATATGAATGTGAAAATCAATTTGGATGAAGTGTTTACCTATTTTTCCTTTAGTTTGTATGGCTGCACTTTCTTCCCCAAATAAATAATCCCTAAGACCTTGCTTCCCCTTTCTATCTCAATGTCTATCCTAACAAACCAACTAATGTTTAAACTAGCAAACAAATATTAGTAAATTGCTGCTGCTCCCCAGGACACAAGGTGTATACCATTGCACTTGAAGTCAGAGCAAATCTGGTCTGCATAAAAAACACATAGCAAGCCACTGGACCAGAATTTTGCCTCCTTCACATTGCTTAGCACCAGCACAGCAGAACAATAAGGTCTCTTATCTGTACATCATTCCTAACTGCATTGGATTGGTGACTTACCCAATTGCTTTTGTATGCACTGCATTTTCATGCATATAGATATCTTCTGGCCTGATCATAATTACTTCATTTAGTTCTACAAATCAATTTTGGCTATACATTGTTTTATCTAAAATGTTCTAGATACAGAAGCAGATACATTTTGTATCACAGATTGATTAACCAAGTTCCTTGATAGAGCATCACAAATTCATAACTGCAAATTGAAGCCTAGTTCCTTCCTTCCTTCCTTCCTTCCTTCCTTCCTTCCTTCCTTCCTTCCTTCCTTCCTTCCTTCCTTCCT
>VZTJ01004103.1:554960-650507 GCA_013397795.1 Orthonyx spaldingii | reverse complement strand
TTTTCTTTTCTTTTCTTTTCTTTTCTTTTCTTTTCTTTTCTTTTCTTTTCTTTTCTTTTCTTTTCTTTTCTTTTCTTTTCTTTTCTTTTCTTTTCTTTTCGTTTCTTTTCTTTTCGTTTCTTTTCTTTTCTTTCCCATTTTCCTGAAGTAAGTTTGGTAGCCAAGCTTCATTAAATCCCTGAAATAAGTGCCTCTGACAAGATCTCAACTAACTCTTCTGGATCCTGGACCTTTCCTTGGAAGAGTGGAACACAGTGCCTCTGTGGTTCATACTTAAACTCTCCTCTTCTCTTTTTTTCTTTTTAATCCATGTCACTTTTATCTAGCACCCATCCTACATGTGTGACAAGCAGCTGAAACTAGGCTGTTGTTGGTTTCCAAATATATATCACTGTGTTAGCACTTTCAAATAAGCACTGATCTCCCAGTGAAGAGATGAATTCAGCTGATAGCACTTTACGAGACCTGCTCCATTAAATTCATTGCAGGATCCATTTTAGACACATATGAACTTAAGGTTACCTGGTTCTTCCTTCTACCACGGCAAGCTTGCCTCTTACACTTCTTCTCAGTCATCTCAAGAAATAGATATTTTAGCACATTTCAGGGGAAACTCTTCCCTTCCTATAGGAAATGATATTTAGTTTGAATTCTCTTAATATCAAATTTAAATTCTTTTCCATCAAGTGTCACACTAACAAACCTGCCTGCTCTCTTTTGTCAGTGTTCAGGACCAGAATTTTGAGGTTGTTTGGAAGTTCATTAGGACACACCTCTCACTGAGCTAGGAAATGCCAGATCCCCACTTGACTGTACAATGACAATTGTCTCCTTCCTGGCACGTCATAAGGAAAAGGCTAATATAGGAACAGACATGTAAATGTCATTCATATTTGTTTTTCCTGAAGACTGTGAGAAACTCAGGCATGTCCTTCCAGACTTCATTCAGTCATCTCACAGTCTGATATACTGACACACTTTGCAATGGCATTGAGGCAAAATAACAACACCCTTCCTGAAACCAATGGCCCTATCAGGCCTGTTTAAAACCTACAAGAGAAGAAGACATCAGCAACAAAGGAAATACACATGGTGCAAATAAAGACAGAATTCAGATGAAGATATTATTTTCTTCCTAGTTTGAATTTCATTTTGTAATTTCCCGCTCACAGTTCTACTCTCTATTTTTCTTATTTCTCTCCTCAGTGGTGTTTGAAGCTCCTTCCAAGCCAGGACATTTTCAGCCAATTTCAGTCCTTTTGACTGCACTCATATCCAAATCAATTTGAATTATTGTTTTTTTTTTTTTTTATTTTCTATTTTATTATTTTCTAAGCAAGGGTATGCATGGCCAGTCTGCAGTTTCTAGGACAAAAGTCAAGCCAGCTGCCCACAGACTTCTCATATTGCTTGCTGTTTGTATTTGAAATCTCACAGAAAAGGCAAATTATTTTTTGCACAGTGCATCTGGGAACAATTGATAGAGTTTATGAGACCAACAGAAACTTGAGGGGTATTTAAGCAGGTTTTGGAACTCTATAACAATCGCCTGACCCAAGACCTCCAGAAGTAAATAGAAGAAAATTCCCACCGATTCCTGTGGTCTCTTTGGATCAGTCCTTTAGTTACTTAAGCCAAAGGACACAGTAAGGCACTTCTGTAATTAGCAATGCCTGACTTCTTCACCAGTGACACAGCCTCTGGGGGCAGCACATGTACTCTCTGTTTTCTGACTTAGCCTCAGAGCTGGAGCATGGAAAACTCATTTGGCGTAAGTAACTTAAAGTTATTTTAAAACCTTACTGCAGTTCTACTGGGCCTGTGGCTTCAAAGGTTCTATATGTACCTAAAGTGATCAAGGGTGCAAGATAAGCGCAGGCTACAGCTCCTTCTGTGCCTATGATATTTGTAGTGTTTTGTACCAATAAGCTGCAGAGAATGAAATGTCAAGGTCTAAAAGAGGATTGTTCACCGAGGACAATATTCAAAATGCTGAATTTATGCCCCAGGTTTGTGCCATAGAAGCCCTCACATGACGTGTTTCTTATTGTAACACCTTTTTCTTTCCCTGCCTTGTGAATTTCCTGGCTGAACCATTTTGGTGCTCAATCTAAAGCAGCCACCACACAGGTGAGCAGCCTGTGGTGCATTGTACAGCATCTAGGGTTGCTATCAAGCCTTCTCATAAAATGTCCTGTGTTCTACTCTCTTTCACTGTCTGCAAAGTGTATCTGTGTAATTCTGTGGAAAGTTATTAGTTGGAATTTTTTTCCAACTAATGTTAATACGAAGAATCTGGCCAACACAATTAGTCTTTATTTTCTATAACTTTCAAAAATTATACTATGTATTTCTAAATAATATATACAGTTTAGAAACAAAATTGATGGGTTTATAATAAAAAAAACTACAATGTGAAAATTAAGATATACAGGCAAGTGTTAAAAGGTAGATCTTCAGCTGAGATTTGGAAGCAAATTGAGAGTTTATGAGTCAAAGAGCTATACAGAATCAGTTTCAGATGTCAGGAACTGCACAAAAAAAGTACATCAGGAACCACAAGTGGTGAGTTGTACAGAGACAGAATGAAAATTCAGCTGTAAGATGAATATGAAAAATAAGGATGATGATTGAGAAAGAAAACACCCAATAAAATATCCCAGGGCAAATTTTGTGTAGTACTCAAATAGTACTAAGTCCAAGCAAGAAATAAAATAGGGAGCTCACGAGAGAGGCAAGGCTGTTGCCTTGAGAAGGTGGGTAAAGCCCCAGGAACTTGCTGTTTGGGAATGCCATGGAAGAGAGAACTGAACTAACCAAGGTAGATCTGTACCAATAACATGGCAGAGGAATCCAGCAGACACAAAATCAAGTGCAGGCAGGCCCGGGGCAGTGCTCCATAATTGCAGTGTCAATAGAGTGCACGCTGTTTTCCCCAGGAAGAGATTGCTTTGGAGCTCCTGTCTCTTTACAGATATCTTTGTAGCACCACTCTGTTATCACAGTACCTCACAAGTTTAAAGACCATTATTTGCCCCTAAATATTATATTCCAAAGGTACACATGTAGGAACAGAGGCACAGAATCAGACCATTGCATTGCTTATGGGCTTACATATGGCCTGATGGAGGAGCAATGCTTGTGCATTGATTGAAATTGCTGCTTCTTTTCACACTTGCCATTCAAACAGGTGAGCTGTCTCTCTCAGTCCACAGTGCTGTGAATGACCAAAATCTCCAATAAAGATAGTATTCACACATACTTTTTGGTTTAGTATGGCCTCTGAGCCTAATCAGAAGGATTGGAAATGCTGGGGTTTTTCTATCAACAGTAAGCACTCTTAGAAGTGAGAGCTCCTCTTTCCTTCAAACAGGCAAGAAACCATGGTGGTACATCTGAAATTATCCCTGACTGCCCCTTTTCAATTAACGCTGGTCATAGCTGACCTATTCTTTATTAAATGTTAATCCGTGGCTGCTTCTGAGACACCAGCGTTTCAGGGTCTGGACTTGAATCCCAACCAGCTCCACACTATTAGGCAATGATGCAGAAAAAATGCTGTTTACCTCCATGCTAAGTCTGCCTCTCTAATTATCACCCTGTAATGTAAAGGTTCACAATTAAAAGAGAATGGAGTTTTAAAAAGGGCTGCTTGGTGTTTCTAGCCACTGTTTTTACCAAGAATATTAAGTATAAGCTGTATCCAGTGATTTTCTGTGAAAACTTTTTTTTTTTTTTTGCAGGAAGCAGTCCAGCCAGGGAAGAATTAGCATTGAAATATATGAATATTTTATGTCTAACGTGTGATAGGCACATATTTATTCACACAGAGTTTCTCACAGCTCAGCATTTATGTTGTTTGCTCTGCATTTGACATCATCTGAATAATATGAATCTCCCTGGCATATTATACTTGACAAAACTAATTCTTTTCTACTCGATTGTGCCACAAAATTTTCAGACTTATATCCTTCAGTCATTTCAGCTCAGCAGATTAAAAAAATTAAATATCATATCAGTCTTTTCTACTTTTAATTCCGAGAACCTCATTTTGTCTTCTTATGCCTTCATATTTATGTGAGGGCTTCTGGTCCACTCCCATAATGTGCCAACTAGGTATGCACAGTATTTTCTTTCCACATTCCAAATACAAACTAATCTTTAATACAAATATTTCCTATCAAAGTAAACAGCATCCTTCACAGAAGCGTAGTGAGGTGTGGTTCAGGGATGCAGACCAGGACTTTAACTTTCACTGAACTGTTAAAGGAATCAGAGTTTCTTCACTTCTTTCTTCTAGTGCCTGGGATAACAAGTGCTTTTACTACACATCTTTCTCCTATTCTTCCATTCTCATTCTCTTCTCAACATTACCCAAGAGTAAACATCCATCTGAAAAGAATCCTTGTCCCTGTACCATTTGAGGTTTTCTCTACTCTATTTCCCCACATCCCTGCCCTATTCCCTCATAACATTTTTCATGAGGCAATGCTATTTCAAACATAAAAGTTCTGTCCCAAGTCAAGGATTGTCAGGATTCCCAAGCATCACTGCTGCTGAAAAGAGGGACCAAGTGATGATCCCTTCAGAGTAGCTGCTGCATCCTATAACCAGCAGCAATCCATTTGAGGTGGTTGCTTTAGCCCTAAGGTTCCCTGCAATGGACTGAGTGCAGAAGAGCTGGTGCCTCGACCTAATTTTTCAGATTCTCTACTGTATCAGACATGAGTTGTCCAAAGACTTTCTGAGGCCTTGATAATGACAGAATATAATACAAAACATGAATTGTTGTGGGAGGACGTAAGTGAACTTTGGTTAACTGGCAGAGCTAGTTAGGAATTAACACAATTAGACTACAGTTTCCTTACCTAGTACATATATTTATCCAAGCAACTTCACACCAAGGGATGTTCGCATTCTGACAATCCCTCTTCTTGCATTAATGGGAAAAAATGGGGCTCTTAGCTGGACCTTGTCAGAAGTGTTTTTGTCTGCATTGATCTAATGGGGGGCTGGAGCAAAGCAGCCAAAGACAAACATCAGTGAGGAGACTCACTGTGATTTCCTCTAGTACTTAAGGTTTTTGTGGATCTATTAAAGGTCAGAGGAACGTTTTAAAATGCCATGAAATCTGAAGCTTTTGTTTTCACGTGTGTTCCTGCCAGCAGCTACTTTCCCTGTTTCAGAACAACTGTGACTCTCAGAGCTTTGACAGACTTACCAAGGAACACAAGTTTTCTTAAAGCAAAGCCACAGTCTCACATTCGTGACTGTCAGTCCAGATATTATGTAAGAGTCCAAATTCAGCTGTACTGCCTTTTACTATTTTTTAACCTCCCACTTTGTCATTCAGAATTCCCTATTTCATGCATCTCTTTGATTTGCCACATTATTGGTTCAAGAACACTTTTTTTCTTTTTAAAGGGGTGTAGGTCCTGTTTGTATTCTTGTCAAATGCATACTTCCTGAGGTATAACTTTACAATGTATCTACTTCTGCTAAACTCTATACTGTCATAACACCATTGTAACAGAAACACTGAATAGGTATTGAGTTACTTAAGCACCAGCTGAATGGTTGACATTATCATTTAGGCAGCAGTTACTACTTTCTAATTGAAAACACAAACAACACAGTAGATGAGTATGTAAGATTCCTACAGTAATTTTATATGCTAGATTTACATAAAAGCAGTGGCTAAGCAGCACCTGCAAAATACTTACAATGGCCTGTAAACTGGCAACTTAAGATGCAACTGCACGCACATGATAATAGAGTCAGATGGAATAATAATATAACTCACTACTTATTTGTATATGCATGCATCTTGAAGAAAAAGATTAGGTCTCAGTTGTCAGGTTTCTGTTGTTTTTGGTTTTTTCCCTGTTTTTTGGGGGGGAAGGGGGAAAGGGCATTTGAAATTTAAGAATCTAAAACAGCTCCTTGCAAGATCCATGTTTGTTAGACTTTTAAAAAACTTGGATGCAGGATATTTTCTGACATATAATAATACACATAACAAAAGAAATGTAAATGTATGACTCTCCTCTTCCCTGCTCATGATGAAATTAAAACCACTGACATCCAGTCTGGTGTATACAGTACAGATCTATTTAATTTAGCTTACACAGACACATGTATTGAGAGTAAAGCTCCCCTAAACCTGCCTTGGCATGAAATTGTGTCAGGGGAAGTTTAGGTCAAATATTAAAAAAAGATTCTTCACCCAGAGGGTGGCTGGATGCTGGAATCACTTCCCAGGAAAGTGATCACAGCATCAAGACTGACAGATTTCAAGAAATGTTTGTACAATGCTCTCAGGCACATGGTGTGACTCTTGGGGTGTCCTGTGCATGGCCAGGAGCTGGACTCGATGATCCTGATGGGTGACTTCCAACTCAGCATATTCTATGGTTCTAAACAAGCTTTACTCCAAACAGCTCATTAAATGAGTGACACTGTCCTCAGGAGATGTGCAACACACTGTGACATCACTTTTACACACAGTACTCTTACCCACATGACAGGAATCAATTTGTGTCCAACAGATTCACCTACTCATACAGACTTGAGTGCCTGCCTGCCTTGTAACACTGGTCCTGCAGGAGCTAAGAGAAGGCAGGGAGGGATGGATGGATGGATGGATGGATGGATGGATGGATGGATGGATGGATGGATGGATGTCATATTTTCTGTGCAGTGCAATTTGTACTTTGAGATCAGGATGTCAAATGTAACTACTGTTCATATTGCTCCTAAAGAGGGGATCCAATTTTTAATCTCATGGCTCCAAGTAATAGATTGGAAACAGTAGTTTCCATAACCAATTTTTGAATCAACTACCATAGTTCTTTATCTGATGTAAACATTGGTTACTGGGATATCTGTGAATCATGTAGGAGGAATGTAAGTTGTCTAGGAGTACATTACTTAGGTAATTCCCTGCTCACCTTTTCCTCCTTCACAAATGCAATACAGTAAAAGGATATGCCAATAAGTTTTCATGGAAAAAAAGAAGTATAGAAGAGGTATCTTGGATGTAATTTTCAGATAAATTATTATCTTATTTTCTGTCTCAGCTCACACAGGCTATTTTGTAATTCTAAGAGTGAACTTTTGAGAATAAAATTGTTCTCCTATCAGTCTTGCCACTGTTACCTTGCACACCTTTCTATAGTTTCACAAACGTTCATGTTTGTTTGGGGGGTGTTATCATTTTTAGAACTACACAACACAATTCATCATGGTGGTGTTATCAGATGTAAAATAAGAGCAGAAACAGTCTGCAGGATGCGCCAGATCTAAACCGTATTACTACAAAATGGAGGATTTCAATCAGAAGTTTTCACTAGCAGGAGATTATACTTACACAGTACCAGTAACACACATCCTGACTATGAAACAATGTCTTTCTAGTATCTGCTTCCTGGCATACAAAGGTTTCATTTAGTTAATGCAAACCATATTCTGATAGATGAACATTAGACATTTCTTTTGCCTTTTGCTTGCAGATCTTTTCAAAACCCAGTAGCATTTACTGTATTTATAAGTGATATTTTTAAACAGATTTTCACAGTGGAATTTTTTTTCCGTTGATCAAGACAACCTGGAAGATTTGAAGACCTACTTCTTGCTCAGAGAATGAACAAGCATTAGGATTGCTCCCATTATTCTCTTCTTGTTCAGTGTGAAGGAAAGCCATAAGTCATTCTGATTTGTATAAATTGTTATTTTTATAATGAGATATTATTATGCCTCCTTTATCAGCTAGAGGATGCATACGTCTCATTCTCAGTTCAGTTATGGCAGAGTCATGCCTTGTAGTTCTATATCTTACCAGGGGTGATCTCAACTCAAACAGAACCCCATGAAACTACTGTATATAAATCTTTCCTGTAACCCTGTAAGTTATTCTGATGTGCTTCTGAACCTGATCTTTACACTTCCCTTGCAACCCCTCTCTTTTTGTTACTTCATACAGATCATTTGCTATTAAAAGCACTTTCCAGTTATAATGTTCCTCCACTTGTAACATTTTGGATCCAAACAGCTCCCAGAGCATATTAACAACTGGCTTTATTGTACAAATGAACTACTCATAACTACTTTCTCTTGGAGTATAGCCACATTCAAAGGAAAATGCTTCTGCTGCTTAACACTGCACTGCTATCTTAAGCAAACCTTCAGAACTGCTTGCTTACAGTAGGCACAGCTCTGAGGAAGAGGTGAGGGTAAACATCCCAGAAATAGCCCCACTAGGCAATGAGCTCATCAGTGCATTTTCATGTCACAATTTCTGCATAGGGAAGTATTTTATAACGGTGTCTTCTGAGGACACATTCATTCTCCTTTTACTCACCCATGCACTGCCTTGGTAGCAACCAAATCTCCCAAGAGACAATGAGGAACATGGCCTGGCTGCAGGGCTTCTTTGCAATGCAGAGCCCTGATTCCCATGGGGTTATCATATTAAAGCAGGCTGGATTCATGTATGAAAATAAGGATGCCCCTACGAATATCATCACCCTATATAAAGTCTGTAGAAGCTATTTCAGCAAGAAGAAGAAGAAGAAGGAGATCACTGGGGAGAGAATTTTCAATTTTCTTTCATCGCAAGTTCATTCCCTTAGCACCAAGTTTACGGCTTCTGAATTTGACCCTGAATTATCAGTAGCAATCAGCCCATGTTTGGGACTGAAGGAGGCCTAGGAAGAAACTCCCAGTGCAGAACTACAGTCAGGTAGGTCTGGCTTCTGGGAGTACTACAATGACGAGTTGCTGTCATGGCATTTCTTCCAATTCAGAGCATATATAAACCAGATATAGAGACTCACGTCCTCTGCTTTTATTCTTCACTGAACTAACCACAAAAACCCAAACCCCACCCATAGGGAGATGCAGACTCAGAAGCAAGAATTGCAGTCTGCATCTCTAAGGACCATAGATTCGATTTTCTCTGGAAGCAAGATTCAATTAGGCTTCTGCTTGAGAAAAATACTGTAGAGTAAGCTTTATTTTGTGCAGGATTCCTTATTAAACAGGAAGCAAATCACCCCATATTACTTCTAAGGAGACTGCCTGCAAAGTCAGATAGTTTTTAGTGTGCCGAAGTTCAGGAGGTTTTAATTATATGTTCCCGTTCTACTGGAAAAGTTTTTTTTTTTTGCAGTAAATAGGCACAGGTTAGAAAAGACTTCAGGTCTGCTCAAGTACATGATCTTACACCATTATTCTTTAACAGTTTTTGTGAAGTAAAAACAAAGAAACTGCTGCAGCCATAGGTCCAAGTTTAACTGATATGGTCCGTTGAGACTGCAGTACAGATTAAATGCAAAGATCTCAAAGCACTGCCTCAGCAAAATTGTTTTCCTTGCAAAAATTACAAATAAGATACTCCAAGGAGGAATGACTGGTCACACTTCTGCACCAAAGGAAGGATGACAGCTTGCATGCGGATAGAGAAGCAGGAAGTAAGTCTGTTCTTTAAGCAATTTCATTAAGTGAGAAACATCATTTTCTTATGAAGATCATTACTGCAGTGGCTGAAAGTAAGCTGCAGTCTGACACGAAGTGTTGATGAACAAAGAACTAGAAGTTTAAAAGTGGAACATGTTACGCATAAATAAATATGGATCCTTACTAATCAATAGTGAGTGTATAATTACATTTCTCAAGGTTATTTAGGCAGGGTGTTGTGAGGAGACAGAGTGAACAGAGTCAAGTAGGTAAACTAGAGAATCAAAAATGTGCTCTGCAGCACTACTGAGGTTGTTTGCAGTCAGTCTTGTCATACTTGAACAGTTCACACTGAAATTTTTACCAGTAGTCTCATTAAGGGCACATGAAGCAAGGTTAAGGAGGCCTCCAAGAATAGACAAATCCACTTAAGCAATGTAGCAAACCCACTCCAGCAGTCTTGTCTGTGTCTATCGTGTTCCAGGGTATCTCTGCATTTCTGCACTTTGAACAGCAGTAAACAGAATCATATATAATTCTCTCAGACAGTGAACATTGCTTAAAAAAGGTTTGATAAGCCCATCTCTGAAATGGTAACATGAGAAATCTTTGACATTTAAGACTAAAATGCTTGTTTCCTGGATGGAGGGTTCTGTTGCAAGACTACATCTGTGCCATTAGATATGATTACAACAAAAAAATAATATTTAGAAATACTTTAAAGAAAATGACTTAGCAATGTGATAATTTGAAGATGTCAGCTATATTTAGGAGTACCATTCTGCCCATCAGACAGAAATATCAAGCAATGTAATTGAGCATTTTTGCTAACTTCGGAGTTAACACCTGAAAAACTCTCCTCTCACAAATTACATTTATTTAAAAGAGAATTCATGTGAAGCAGCTTTGAAACTTTCAATTTCTTCATCTTTTGCCAAGCCATTTGGATTCTGAAAAGAGTCCTACATCCATATGCCACCTCTCAAGGGCAAGGACTCAAAGGCTCTGTGCTGTACCCTGAGCATGCACACAGTTCCCATTCAGGCCTGGATTTATTTTAGGTGGGTTTTTTTTCATGAAACCTAGATTATCTTTGTATTAATATAGATACTCTACTCATACTGATTAAACTTGACAGAAATCCCAAATGCACACAAAAAATGTATGTCATATATATTTACAACACCTGTACTGAACTTATTTAAGAGATTAAGAGAAAAAAAACCATCAAATGCAAAGAACTTCAGATGAAGATTTCACTTCTACACCTCTGCAACAGTATGGCCTGAGCAAACTCTGCCTCACTTTTTCTCTTAAAACCATTACTTGTGTGTTTTGTGTAGTATTTTGGGATTTTCTCATGAGAAAGCTTTAATCTCTGTAGACACTGAAGGTTACTGCAGATTTCCATTAGATTTTTATCAAAAAGGATTTAAACCATCAGGATGCCAAATAGTAAATATTTTCTCACACAAAAAAAATTTATTTACCTAAGCCACAACAGTGTTTTCAGCACGATTGCTAAAGTAAATGAAAGCCACTTAGAAACCAGATTGCTTCAGTTACAATCCTTTCGACTTTTCTCTTTTGAAAATTTCCTATAAATTTTTGTAACTGTTTTGTTTTAGTACCATTTCATATTAGCACTACAATTGTGTTTGTCCATCATAATTTTTTCCAAACTCTACTGTTCTTGAATTCTGATAAGACTGGATGGGCAATAACTGGACTATAAGCAAAAAAAGTACAGGCATAACTGTACCAGCAAATGCATTAAATTTGATAAAGCACAGAATGAACTTTGCAATGAACTGTTAAACCTTTCCTTTACATGCATAACCTCTCCCCATTGGACATGGCTTTATTGGGTGAAGTGCAAACACTCCAGTCCAAGAATGCTGGTGCTGGGTATTCCTCAGCTGGCAGCTGCTTATGTACTTACACAGAAAATAAATGTAAGCAAAGAGAGCTGTGTGTATCCCAGTGTAAACAGCTCCTTGGCCCACATTCTTTTGAGAAGCTGTTTAGGGACAATAAACCAGAAGCTATGCTTCTGAGGTAGAGGAAAATACCTCATAAATATGAACAGGACACCTCTTTATTTAATTTCCCTTACAAAACAGATACAGAGTTTGATTCCAAAGTGATTAATAAAATTCCCTTAATTAGATTCTGTCACTCTTAATCTAAACATATATAAGGGAGTGTAAATGGATATAAATTTGATATTACAGAGATGAAAATTGTTTTTGTTTAAACAGACTGCCAGGACCCTGACCACTGGGTTAGGTCTGAGTACCCAAGTCAAATGTGGGCTCATGGACTGTAAGCGAGATTCCTTCCAAGCCCATGAAGGACAGAAAGGACAGGAGCCAATGGATTTCACTCATTAATTCATCAAGAGACCTCAGTGCAGAATTTTTATTATTTAATTTGTCAGCCAAGCTGAGATCACTGTTCAAAGCTCACAACTTGTTTTGTAGTGCAGTTTAATTTCTATATAGCTGAACATTCCCCTTCACATGCCTACCAAAACCAGGTCTAGTTTTTGCTGTAAAATCTGGACATGTTAATGACAGTAAAGGAAAACCCTTCTCTCACAGTTCCTACCTTATCTCCAAAGTATCTCTTGCTGTCATGAATTCTCACCGGAGAAACACACCAGATCTAGACGCTGGAAAAGAGAGGGAAAAATTCTTATCAAGAATTTTGTTCTAAAAAGCACTTGAAAGTTTTAAATGCTGCTGCACAGGCTCTTCTCTTCCTGAACTGAGCCTTAAAAAACCTTTTCTTTATTTTTCAGAGTTTCAAATTAGACAACCAAGTGCATTGCAATTGCTTCTGAGCTGCTTGTAAGTGCATAGTAATAGCAAGGCCAGTCCTCCAATACTGCTTAGCTGATGAAAGTGAGCATCACTCTCATTTGCCCTCATTCAGTGGAAGTCTTAATGGGAAGCAGAGCTCGAAAGAAATTGGCACTTTGAGAAAAATGGCTATGTGGGGAAGAGCACTTTTGTTAATAGTAATTGGAGGACATACTGCAACATCTTTTCCAATTGTCTGAAAGTCTGTGGACAATCCAGAGCCCCATTTACCCCCATCTTCCACCAGAGTAATTCCACTGACTGTATTGTAATGATCCCTACTTTACACCAGTGTTAGCAAGAACAGGGTTACACACCTGAGCTGAAGTCTCTAGTTAAGGTGCAAATATCTAAAATCCAGAGAAAGCAGATGTCTAATTCAATGCCCACACTATGCCTAGAGGTCAAGGTTCTGACAATGAGGACAAAAACTGAAAAGACATAAGAAATGTTAGTTTGACTCAGTGTCTCACCGTAAAATACCAGAAGCATAATGATATAATGTTAACTTCAGCAAAGAATACAGAAGGTGACAAGGTTATTTCTTTTTATCAGCTGAGATATCTTCTGCGACAAAACTACTGTTCTGCAGTGCAGCCTACCTCATCTCCATACAAATGCAGAACAAAGAGGGCAAAAACAGAGCTTTTCTCTCCCATCTTCTTCCACAGCATTACTCAGAGGTAGATTTCAGGCAAACTGATGACTCTTTGGGACACATTTTATGCAGCAATTTCCTAAGTACATTATTAGACAAAATTATTTGCAGATGTATAGTTGAACAGTAAAATCTCTTTATTCCTAGAGTGTATCATCCCTCAAATATGGAAAGGTGAAATTTTTGGCAGTTCAGCTGTGCCCCTACCTTCCTTGCCATTATTTGCCTGTATTGATTATGCAGTTCTAATGTGTTTTAAACTTATGAGTTAATAACTAAATATTGAAGACTATTCTTTAACTTAGATACAGGTCTAAGGGATGAGTGGTAGTTACTTAATACCAGTCTTTAATTAGTTTGCAGAGATTTGTAACCTCAGGAACCTGAATCCCCAAGCCATCATTCTGTTGTTCGTTCCTCCCTGTAGCTGAGTTTGGGTGAGGAACAGTCATGTTATTGCCATAAATTACGCTTGCTTCTCCAAAGAGAAAATGAGAACTGAGGACCAAAGGTGGCCAGCTGGGAACCAGTTTAAGAGAACTCTGCCCCTGCAATACTCTGTGCTCCTTATTCTTGCTCTTGCCATTGCCATTCCCTGAGTCTTACTGATTCAACCGTTCTTTTGTCCACACCATTAATGAGACACATGAAAGAAACCATAAAAAATAATAAAAAAGAAAAAGCTGTGATGGAGTAACTGTTCTGCTGGTGTAAGTGAAAGAACTGAAGCCCTTCATGGTAGGGGAAAAAGGAAGAACAAGTGCAAGAAACCAAGTCAGGCTGGGAGGACTAATAGAATAGCCAAGATGTATTGCCAAAAAGGCCTGTGATGGCAACCATTTGGCTCTTCTTATTTCAGGAATATTTTTTTAAGTCCTGATACTTCTTATTTAATAGTACAAGACCCATCCATAAGTAATCTAGTGTACATAACAAAATAAAATATTTTCGTTTAGATTTAGTTCAGATCATTCTCTGCAAAAAAATAGTTGTGAACCACGGACTTGAGTAATTAAATCTGTAGCCACGGTTTCTGACTAAACATGATTTACACCCCTCCTTTGTATTAGTACAAAGAGTACCAGTGGAGAGAGACAAAAGGATGAATTCACACATCATTTGTGTTCCAAACACCATATTTTAAAAATACATTGTAGCACATTTATCAAGAAGTAAAGAATGTGAGTTTGTACAAGTACAGAGCCTGCTTCAGAAGCTGTGAAGGTGTTATCCTTGACAGAGAAATAAACATTTTACTTTCTAGGGCTTCTTTCACCTCTGAGCTTGATAATAAAGCTAGGCTTGGAGATATTTTCCTTTCATAATGGTTAGGAAAAGTAGTGTACAGTAAAGCAGCTTTTTGCAAGGTGTTTATTTTAACTCTTCAAATCTCTTCATCAGATGCTGTGATTTCCTTCATTCATTTGACTAACTGAACTTTTAAAGTCCATCAATAACAACAACAAAGCTTGCAAGTAATTTCATTTTGAATACATGTTCTAAAGATGGGTTGTTTTTCTGTAATGCTGATCAGCTAGAAGATATGCTTGTTTTACTGTCCAAAGTCAAACCCACCATAGAATTAAATATGCAAACAAAACATTTCTCCCTAGTTTTAAGATTTGGTATTAATCTAGTTTATTTGGGTGGATATCTTCTCCATAATTAGTCTGCTGAGTAATGTTAAGTCAACTTATATGCAGTATTTTGTAGTCAGAAATGTTAATTCAGCCACTGAAAGAGTAATGTTACTTCTCTCTGATAACTGAGCAAAAGACATTGGAAAATACAAATTTCAAGATCTGCTCATAATGTCATTAGGCAACGTGTCAGGGATTGTGACATGGAGAAGATGAGAAATACACTTTATGCTCATTCCTATATTTTTTGTCTATGTATCTCCTTTTGATTTGTAACACCCTACCTCTTTCTTGTTTCACATGGGAGTAGACAACCCAACCTTGATAGCATGGCAAGAGAATCGACCTATTTTTTATGGGAACCCCTGGGAATATTATGTATGAAATATGCTTAGCAATTTTTCCTTATTCTTGTTTTATATTTTAGAAATTTTGGAGTTTTCTCATGACTCATGTTCTTAAAATGACTGGAGGATGACAGCAGAACATTTTAATGTTAAGATTCTTGTCCTTGGGAGTGTGACACAGTGATAAAAAAAGAAATTAATATTAGGAAAGCATACACAGTCAAATACAAAGCATACCACAAATTTCTTGCAAGCTGTTGGTTTCTCATACTTGATGCTTTTTTAAATGTACTAGAAGGCAAATTCCAATTAAGTAATGACTACTAATGTCCGTAGGCTCTTAAAGATCAAAATGATAACAGGAGTGGGTGGAATACTTGACCTTATGCCAATAACACCAGCTAATAAATAAATCCAATTGAAACGTATGGGAACTATGGATTTAATTATGTTTTCTAAGGATTTTTTCACATTCAACCAATTTCAGATGGGAAGAGTTCAATAATCTGATGACATCAGCAGTACAACATGCTCTTAAATAACAAATAAATGCTATAGCTGAAAATTTACCATATGGATGTAAGCAGGTCTGCAGGCTGTAGTTGGCCCTATTCATACTGTTTCAGTCCTTGCTTTTGCATCTGATCCATTGTGTATCCATTATTTTAAAAATAATGGATATAATTTCCAAGAGAAATTGAATCACTGCTCTGCCTTTTTTCGTTCCTTACATTCTGGTATTCAGTAACATGCTCGTACATTTTCATAGGCATGATATGAGTGTTTTGCCAATCTCACTTTGAATTCCTATAGCTGGTCACACACAACCTCCTTCACAGCTTTGTCTTCATGTCATTGCACTGCAATCTTGGCCAATGCAGTCCTTAAAAAGCATTCTACTAATATTTTCCAGTAAAAATTATTTTGTGAGAGTCAAACTACCTCGCCAGAAGCCTTATTGTTATGCAACGCTTAGTCTTGAATGTGTCCAAATTTATATCAATCACCCATGTGCTCTTGTGCTCTCCTTGGTGTGAGGCACTGTAATGTTTGTATAGTATTCTGATACCTGGCACTATGTTAAAATAACAGACAGCTCAAAGGACATGAAGACTAAAACCAAACGCACAGGGGAGGCTGAACACGTAAGAGATCAAATTCTTCCAATTTACTGCACATCAATATTCTCTACAGGACCTGAGTTGATCTTTATGTGTGTGTGTGTGTGTGTGTGTGTTTGTTTTTCTTTAAACTCAAATTACATTTAGGCTGAGTGTGTGTGGTTTCTCAAGAGTGAACAGTGAATAACATCCTACAGTTCTACCCTAAAACATCAAAGCTCTCTGTACAGTAACCACAGAAAGGATCCACTCCCATTATAACAGGAATAAAGGTAGTTTTCCCTTTTTCTCAGACTCTGAAATCAAAATCACCATGACAGCTTTCTGCAGCACTGAGCTTAAATCTAAAGTGTGATTATTTAAAAGATGGTTTACTGCTTTCTTGTTGTACAAAAATAATAGACAGGTTGTGGCTATTGCACAAGACGTAAGACTCCGGGGAGGCATTTGCAACACACTTTCAGCAAGTGACCAGTCCCTCCAGAGGTGACCTGCAAAATATCAGAATGGTACTTTTAACAGCAAAAGCTGGTATTTTGACAAACTATATTTCACTCATTGAAAATACAGAGCCTGTGGTCAATGCAGGGTAAAAGTTATGGTGAGTGACTGCGGTGTTAATAGACTGGATGACATGTTGGCTGCTATTCCCAGTGACTGATCTATGTCTATCAGCTCACCCTTCTTCTCCCCCACTAATAGACAGGTGGTTCTTTATCACTTCTCTTGCGGTCAACCCAGAGGAGTTTAGATTTAGCCATTTCTCCCTTCAGAAAGGAAAATGTGAGCACAAGGTTAGGAACAGCTCTTGACATTTGCTTGATCAGACCACAAATCCCTTTGGCCAGAAAATCTGATGCAGCAAATCTTTGAGGATCATTTTGGAAGCTCTGTCTTTGAAGAGAGTCAGAAGTCTCTCACCGCTGTGTATGAAACACAAGGTGAAAGTATTAGGCACCAGTGTTGTCTTCAGCCAAAGAGTCAATAGATAATTTAACTTGGGAAATTCTGCAGGAACAAGTGGATCAGCGTGTTCCTGTGCCTTCTTCTACTGTTCTAGTAGTATTGTAGTAGTTTTTATAATGTCGTGCTAAATTTTAAAAAATTATCTGGAAGAGCTTTACATACTTGATGAATGACTTGTGGGCCTGAGAGAAGCAGTATGAGGTGTTCTGGTAAAACACATTACCTTTCTCAAGAAAATTTGCCATTCTTTCATCATTAGGCATGTGACTAAGTCTATATAGTCCATCTTCGCTTCCTACAGAGGTATATCCACCATTGAAGAGTGGGACCTGGAGGTGAAAGGAATTCCCTGAAACAGCATCTAAAATAATAAGTGACTCTGCAGGATAAATGTGTTCCCTCTTAGACAAATTGTGCTTTGCTTTTTGGACAGTAGTTAGCTTCAGCAAAAGTTGAAGGTATCAAAAAGAGTGGAAAAGGTGGTAGGACACAAAACTGCAAGATCAAAGCCTCTGTCTAAGGCCCTTTGATTTTACCATGTTAATTCCCAAGCCTTTGAAATCCTTTTGACAAGTATTCCCTCAAGAAGTTTCTAGAAGTTGTTACGTAGGATTTAGGAGAACTTGAAGGGTAATTCCATGAATGATAACAATAAATAAAATAAAAGCACAATGGTTACTGTACTGGTAGATCAATATAATGAAGTATAGCTTAACATGTAATAATGAAGTGATCAACATAAACACTGTAACATGATAAGGAGAAAATACATGAGTCATAAAGGACAATTAACAGTAAACATAAACTCCAAACCACCATTTGGTAGAAATCACCTACATATTTACAGCTATTGTGGCATTCTAAGGTACATATGACTCCTTTTTCCAGAGATTTACCTGTTTCTGGATACAAATGACATACCGAGTACTAGAGATTTGTTCATTTAAAACATGTGCAATACATTTATTCATGTCTAACCATTTGCTGTGTTGGTTCTCACTCCCATAATGATCTTCTTTGCGTGTTCTACCAGTACTACTCCTCATATTGTCTCTCCTCACTTTCTGCTATTACTGACCTTCTCCACAGCCTCTCCACCTTGCCACTCCTTTATTTTATTGCTTCCTAATGCACATACACACACCCCCCACTCACCATTTCCCTGCTTTTATCCATTTGCCCTCATTGACAGACTGCCATTTGTGCCATTTTTTCCCAAAAATTCTGCATATTTTATTTGTGCCTGTTTTAAGGGGAAAGAATGACCCTGTGGTTAAGTGACTAGGTTGGTATTGTAGGGTTCAGATTGTGTTTGCTGGCCTCCTGCCCAGTTAATGTAACATGGTTTTAGTGTAATTGAGAATAAGGAATGCTATGTATGTAGAACTTTTAGCAAATCACTTAAACAAAGTGCTTGGATGTCTGAAAGCTTTCTCTAAGGTATTCATTGCTCTGCAATTCCAATGGGAGTTGAGGGCATGCAACACTATGTAGGACACGTTCATCATGTTGAAGGATTTGGCTTAGTTCACCACCTGCAAAAGGGGCTAATTCTTAGCTCACATAAGGCTTATGATGATGAAAACATTCTATTAATGTCCATTATGTGTTCCTTTGGTACAGTAATGAGTGCCAAGAAATAACTCTCTCAGTAAGATGAATGCCAGCTAAAATAATTCTGTTCTAAGAGATTAAATTCAATGCAAGGTCACCAGTCACACCTTTGTACAGTACCCTTTGTCTTTAATATGTTCCTACCATGGAGTAAGTCTTTGGAGGAAAAGTTTAGCATTAAAGTCCTCCCCTGCAGAAGGAATGCATATCAAAGGCCTTAAGCAGAGATGTGTACTCCTGCGCCCATGGCCAGAGTGCCCAGCTAGGCACTGTGCTCTTCTTTATGTCTTTTGGTGGGTAGATTTCACATTACAAGTGTCTGCAAGGCAACAGCAAGGCTACTTCTGCTGATGTCATGTTGAGTTCAGAACTGCAGATCCCAATTCATGTTATGTAAATTATCTCTGGATTAAAATTCACTATTTTTGTTACTAAAATTCTTTCTCTCTTAATCCTACAGTTGTAGCCATCTTGGGTTTTTTCCCCCTTTCTCTATCATTTTTTGAGTCTCCTTTTCGTTTCCTATTTCTTTCTTATCATTTGGCTTCCAGCAATTATTCTATATAATGGCCATTTCATCCTTTTCATCTTTTACTTTTACTTACATCTTTAATACGTAGCTTAGCTGATACAGTCTTTCCCCTTCAATGCAATTTTTCATGATTTTGTTTTGAATTCACTGTATTTTATAATTTCCTTGCCTGTGCACAGATCATAACTTCTATTTTATGAGCTTTTTTGTTTCTCCGTTTTGAATGCAAGAAATGGAGTCTGTGCACATTTATGTTTTGCTGCATGTGCCTGAATACCTTGCAGATGTGACATGCTATTTTTATAGATTTAGGGTGTACCTCTCAAGTGTGTTCAGAAGAAAGAATGGCAAAACTGTAGAATTCCTCTTTTCTTTTAGGAAACTGGGGATATGAAATATACTGAAATAGTATGATATCGTTATTTTCCTCTTCTCAAGCGACAGAGCAAAGAACTGGAAGACTTTGGAATAGCCTAATCTTGAACTCATTCTCTGAGAACTCAGTGAGTTTCCTTCCACAGATTGGTGCACAGACTTCTGCTCCAGTCAGGAGGATCTGGAGAGCTCACCTAGTGTAAGGAAGAGCAGGTGACAGAAGTCATGAGGAACAGCGTTGCCATGGGCTGTAGGCAGAATGATCTCTGTAAAGGTTACTCCACAGACCTGCCTTTCAGAGCCTGCAAATAATCATAATATCACCTGTAGGGAGTCTGGATGCTTGCATCTCACTTATCTGGAAAAGGAAAAGACTAGGATAAGAGCAACAGATCATCATTCCCTAAGAACAGGGATATCAAGGCCTGGCGATTTATCTCAAAACTCTTCCACTTTGTTACTGGCTTTTATTTTTGAAGCCATCACAGCCAGATTCTTCATGCACAGATCCTAATGCTGCCATTGGACAGCCTGACTCCCAGACAAGGCAGGGAGAAGTTGCAGGGACACAATTTGAGGCTGGCTTCTTATCTAAAATGTCTTTGCCCTTCTATTTTATTTTGTCCCGCCAGAATATCAAACCCTTCCAATATTTTGTTGCTCAGTGCAACTTGGTGCTTCATATTCATCTCAGGAATCTCTACTTTCCAATCTACAGAAGTGCCAAAGTTAAGCAGAACAAACCCAAAGCAGGTCCTGCAGCGATTCTGACCCAGCAATCACTGCCCATCTCAGAGTCAGTGTTGATGTCACAGCCAGGTGCAGTCACCTGGGCGGGTGCAGGACTCTGCTGTGCTGCACACAGCCCTTGGCTGTAGGAGAAACTCAGCCAGCTCCTTGTGATAAAGGAGCCCACAGGCAGCTCCTGCTTGGTACCATTGATCACACCACAGGTGTGGCCTTACCTTTATCTAGAACTGCAACAATAAGCTCTTGTGTAAAGCCCCTTCCTGTTCAGCAGTAGAAATGATGAATAGAGTTGCTTTCTTGTAAGAAAATTCCACAGTAGCTCGAAGGACCAAAATAAGAGAACCTCTTCCATAGACAGGATCTGCCTGGTGCATGGATCACAGTTTATTTTGATGCAATATCAACTGGAGTTCCCAACATAAAAAAGGATATCAAAATTACATACACTATTCTCTTACAGTCTTAGCTCTAATAATTAGCATTTTAAATGGGACTGAGTAACTTTCTGGGATCATTGTGGACCAGTAACTCCTGCTACAATGCAGCTCCTTCTTTTATACACATTGGAAGGTAAACTCACATCTCGTAGAGTTCAGCTTCTTCATTCCCCAGATAATGACTATGATTTAGATTTTTGTATCAGCAAAACAAGACACGGTACCTGCAGTTTGATCCAGCACAAAACCCAGTGATGTGAGCTTTAACTGACATTATATTTATAGGCAAAGGAACATAAATAGCATGCTGTCCTCTGATATACTGGCTTGGAGGCATTACAGCACAATAGGTTACACCATGTTTGTAACTCAGCTGCCCAAAGGCCGAGGATCAGTAAAGTGCTGTTCTTTTGGAATTGCATTTCCCGGCAGGCTTGGAGCAGCAGAAGTTTGTACAGTCTCCAGTGTCCTTGGCTGTGTGTACACCTCTCAACACTTTGGCTCAAGTTCTTCTCACATTATCTTGGCAGAATACTGAGCCTTCAGGACTCCTAAATCTTTTATTTAATCACTTTATCTTTTCAATTTCATCCATTTTCTATCCTAATTCTTTATTTTTCATTAAAGCCAATACACAAAGATCAAGCTGGTAGAATATGTTTTGTAGCTGTCAATCAGTGGGCACAAAAAATACAAAATGTGAATAGTTAAATCAGCAGCCTTGCCTGCTGAAGTTATCTGCATGGCAGAGATGTCAGAGTATTGTTTCCAAGCCTGACTTCTACATGCAGGGAGTAGCAGAGCATGTCCTAGGCTCTTTTATCTTCCTCAGGAGAGCAGCCAAGTGGCATAATCAATTCTTCCAGGCTTTTGTCTTTCACCTGATGTTTACTTTGCTCACTGCCTAAGGCTCTGCTGTTCTTTTGCCTCTTAAAATTTATTTACTTTTGGACTATATGAAAAATAAAAGTTTTGCATAGTGTTTTATATATATATATATATATATAAATGAAATATATCGATAAAGAAGCAGGATTTTTCTCCTTTTCTCTAATTACTACAACAGCCAATTTCCCTTAGTTGTTGAGAAATAGGCAAGCAAACACAAAACTGTCACTAAAATGTAGGACTAACCTTCTTTGTACAAGCTAATGAGGGAATTTTTGTAATCCAGACAGTTTTGATGAGGGTGTGGTATACATTACTGCAGCTAATGGAGGTCAAACATTAGAGATGTGACTCTTCTTGCAACTCCTGGTATTTAAAAAAAAATGAAATCCATGGCTGAGAAAACCTGAAAAACATTTAAATAACTGCAAGTTGTTTTAGCTGGCACACAGTGAATTCATAAGGCAAAATTAAAGTTGGGAGACCAAGATACATTTTACTTTGTTTTGCTTTCTCGCTGATTTAAATTCATAAGGCTGAGGTACCATAACAGGATAATAGTGACAGTTATGATAAGAAAGTATTTCCTTTCATTCACATCAGTTTTCTTCTAAAGTCAGTGTCACAAATTCGGGTTAGTAGTTGCAGAACATTTCTGTAAAAGCAATACTTTCGCAAAATATATCTGCAGTATAATCTTCCAGAAAAGAATAAGTATTGTTAGTGAAATAAAAGGTGGAATTCGTAACTGAGACGTGGTTAATGAGTTGATCGGGTAGGGAAGATAAAATAGCAAAGGTAGTGAAGCAGGTTTGTGGCTATTATTATTGAATGCTAGATTTTTTGTTTTTTGTTTTTTTTTTTTTGACTCAGATTTGTATGTGGTCTGTATTTTGTATATTCAACTCACTCCAAAGTGAGCTTCAAATGTAGAATGGAATCAGAGTCAGGTTCACCACGTAACTGAAAATACCTGTGTTTTATCTAGTTGTAGAAGTGCAAGTTACTGAACAGAAATAAATAACCATATTTAAAGTTTATTTCTAAGGTAAGAATCTTATAAGACCTTTTTAGGTTGATCACTTTTAAGGCATTTTGTATTTTGTTTTACTTTCATTGTATTAAAAGGCTTAGTTTAGATATCTGCACAGGGATCCTCAAGTGAAAGAACATCCTGCCTTATAAAGGAATACTTTTCCAATACTTTCCCTGGAAAACTTTAGATGAGAAGAGTGAAAATGTGAATTTGGCCTCATTTGCTTGTTGATTTCAGGAGCAATTTTGGATAGACTTATTTCTGAAAAAGGGGAATGGGCACAGATAAACAGTCAAGATTAGAAAGAGAGTATATAATAATAAAGACTTGGAACAGCTGGAAGCACCACAACAATGCAGTGGTTTCCCTGAAGTTATGCTTATTTTAAAAATCACCATATTTGGTCTTAACTTTGAATTTCCTCATTTTCATGGGTGTTATGAATTTTTTGTAACACACTCTGCAAATGTAGATTTTTCTAATATGTAATTTATTGGAATACTAACACTGTATACCAGTATCACTGTAATGGAAGCTCTTCCATTGTCAGCTATGTCTATTGTCAACTATGAAATGTGATGGATATATGAATAATCACTCCAAGAATCTATTATTCATGGAGTTTAAAAAAAAGTCTTCTTTTAAAACCAATAATCACACTGAATTCTTGAAGGCTGCATGTCTAAAGCTGGAAAAAAATATACATATGGATTCAACTTCCAAATATGAAATAAAATTCCCAATTCTTTTCTAACTTTTATAATGTAACAAAAGAATAAAAGTACTACTGTTCTAGAATGTACGTGTCAAGGAAGGACCAGGAAACAGCAAACAAATCCACTCAAGAGAAATCAAAAGAAGGGAAGGAAGATAAAAAATATTCCCTTGCCCTGTCAATTCCTCAAAGTTTGCAAGAATAATTTATGTCTCCAGGCAGTTATGAGCAGCTGAATGTCAGGAATTCCTGTGTCAGGAATGCACGCAGTTGTGCTGCCCGTGTTACCACTTCTTTTTGCTGAAGTTTAATACTGTACATGCAAAATGGTGCTATTGACTACTGCTGACACAGGCCACTCTTAGAACATTATAATTTATATTTTCACCCAAAAATAAAGCCAATGAGCTGTAAGTATTGCTACATCCATTTGTCCATAATCATTCTGATAATGAGGGTAAAATACAATCTCTAAAACATTAGAAAAAAAAATCCTCTTTTACTTTTTTTTCTCCTTTTAAGATGTGCTAAAAAGCTGAAAACCACTAGAAACATCACACAGAATAGACAGATTCCCAAAACTCATTTCTAAGGGCTTCCACTAATCTCACAATTGCCCTGGAAAGCCATCATGACCAGGGTGTTTTAGCTTTGACACACTCCGTGGAAAGACCTCTAGTGGTCTCCACTCCATTGGAACTGCCCAGCAAGGGAGTATAGGCTATCCCTTTTTTGGCTTCACCAAGAAACTGTCTGCTTATTTCTCAGGGTTAGGTGAAAATTGGGGTATCTGGACCAAGCTGAGACTGCTTAGAGACCTCAGCTGACAGGCACTGAAACTTGCTAACTCCTCCTAAGAAAGGAAATTCTGGAGAAAGAGGAGGCACAAAAACAATCGCGAAGGTTTTCATAGCCTGGCATTGCTCTTCTTTCCACAGACTAAATATTATAATATTGAAAGCTAAGATTTTCACCTTAAAATAAGATGTTAATATAATCTTTTTTTTTTTTTTTTAATTTTAGCTTTGAAATTCAAAACCAATTGAAAACAGAGATAAAGAATACAAATATTCACACCCTCTAGCTTTCCCCCTCTCACTGCAGTCCCTGGCACAGGGACTATATATGTCCAGAGCTGGGAGTTTAAGAAGGGCTCTATCACCACCAGAAAGGTATCACTGGCCATTTAGGGACTGTGCAATCAGTGAACCAGCTCCTGACCAAAGCCTCAACCCAAGGTTGTTTTGGTCTCCTAAGCCAAAAGGAGAGCAATTCCACCACAGGAAACTCAGACAGACATCCAGCAGCACTGAATTAAGTGACCTGGTGGCACTCTCTGCATCCTATCAGCAATTAACTTGCTCATCATGCTTTTGAATTTCACTCCCAGACAGACCTTTTATCTTCGTCATAAAGTACACAGGTCCTTTCCTACGAACTGTTACTCACTGCAGCAGCTCACTGAATAGGTTTTGGTAGCTCCCTTGTGCACTGAACAAAGGTATTGTTATACATATTAATTTTTTTTTAAAGGGCTTTTTAAAGGAATTATGAGATTGAACAACTGCTGTCTCAACAGCAGAGGTGAAGGAGCTCTTGTATTTAAAGGTGCAATATGCAGAAAAAAAGTATAACTTTTCCAAGGAAACCCTGTGGATACAAAATCATATTTTTTGTTGTAGGACACAATAGGTTTTTTCTGATAGAAAAAAAAAGACATTCTGAACTTACAACTAAGGCAGTAGCTTAGTTAGCTTGCTCATTGTATCATCAAGCTTGAGAACAATATGACAAGCCTAGTAAAGCAAGCCAGCATTTTCACCCCATGTTCTGGCTCTTATCCCTTTGTCATCACCTTAAGGGTATGCAAAATTCCATTTTAATTAATAAGATCATCCTTATTTTTCTTCTGATAAAATTTATTACTATGAAATGGTAGTGGCAACAAACCTAAAAATAAAATAGAAGACAGCAGCTGTGCTGTCCTGTTTTCAAGGGCTCTGAAAAAATGCATAAATAATGGACAGCAGAGATGGCCCAGTGGGAAAGCACAAAATTATGGGTGTGAAAGAATACTCAAAGGAGGTGAAAAGAAAGTAAAATGGCATTTGAGGTGAAAACTTTCAGCATAACCTGTATTATAAGTACTTCCATTCAAATAAAACTGAAAAATCTCACGGACACACTGAATTCTGCCTTCAGAAAAAACCAAAAATAGCTTGGTGATGGAGATTGTTCTACTATTATTTGTAAGGTAACAAGAATGTTACAAAAAGTAGAACTGTTAGAAAGATTAAATGGTTTCATTTAAATACAAGAGAATATTTAAAACTATTGCAGACATAGTTTACATTTGCTTCTCAACAAAACCAGGATAGGACTTACTGGGACATTTACAAATTTTATTCAGAAAGAAGAATCACTATGTGTGGGACCAAGATGCATGATGGAACAATTCACTACTAGTTGTGACATACATAAAATTTTTTTAAAAGTTCACAAAAATATTTTTCCTGCTCTACACAGTCTGTTAATAATTCATTTCCTAACTGCTCCTAATTCAGGGAAATGGATAGTTGCTAATCCAATGATGCCATGATGCCATCACATCAAGCTGTATTTCATAAAAGAGGATATTAAAGCTTATTTAGAAACTCGTTAAAGACAACTGCTAGAATTTATTGTGTTATTATAATAAAATGCTCTGCTGACTCAGGGAATTTCTTCAGTTCTTGTGATTTCAGCTGTTCTGATCACTACATGTAGGCACCTCTTCCCTTTCTAAAGCTTTTATGTACTTCCTTTAGCAAGTGGACACAAATGTGGAAAATAGATACGGATACATTTTCAATAATTTTCATACAGACCTTTCAAGATTTACTTTTGCTGTGATCTAGGATATGTCTATGAATAAGGCCCCACAAATAAAGCAAGAATAAAATAATCCCAGGCAGAAGGCATAACTTGGAGAAATAACACATTTAGTAGATGTTAATAAGGAATCATAGAAACAGCGGGTTTAAAATTCCCCTTTTTAACCACAGATTTATATCTACAATATAGAATTACCCATGTAGCTTCTCAGAGACTAGTTCAACCTGAAATCCATTTTTGAAACCAGATGAGGCTGTTAATAATTAGTAGGTTTGTAGCAAGAGAGAAGTGGTTGTCCCTGTGTTGTACAATAGTGGGAATGAGATTAGAGATTTTGTACACTGTACAATAAAAAGCAGATTCAAATGGACACAGTGAAATCCCATTGAAAATCAAGCCTGAAAGTGTTTTAGTTCCATTTAATGAGTATGCTAGGAATCTGGGAAAATATTTTCTTAATAAATTAATTAATATGCTATCGATTTAATAAAACAACCCCAAACCTCACTCCTTCCTCTATGCAGTTTTCTTTTCTAGAATGTCAAATTTCTGTAAAGTATATTCACAGAAAATATATTTTCTTTCCAAAAAAAATATTGAAAGATAAATTTAGTAATACTGACATTTACAGTGAAATATCTTCTGATATTTTTGCTAAATTTTGCTAAGTTTTCAAAAGTATTTAGAGAACTTATTAGTATTAGGTGCACTTCACAAAATTATGTCATGACTATGAAAAAGTGACAAACATCCCCTCCCCCACTAAGATTACAAGTAAATAAAATAATTACTTAATTACAGGGAGAAAGCCCTGTGCTTAGACATTTGCCCAGAAAAGGCTCAAATATTTATATTAGCATATGGTAAATTTCTCAATTCAGCAGCATGCTTATTTAGCAAATTATTTTAAGTGTCAATTATTTTCATGCCAGCAATACTGATATTTCCTAATCATTGTCTTAAAGCACACACTTAAAGCCTACTAAACTGGGTGGATGTGTGGAATGCTGTGATAACCACCAGCGACTTTAAAATTCAGTTTTTGAGACTTTGTCTCAAGTGCAGATATAAATGCATTGACCCCTGAATGAAGCCACAGAGAGAAGTGTTTCATAGGATTTTCTACAAACAGTTGTTTTTGTGGATTTTCCAGGGGTGCTGTTTTACACTTGTCTAAAGGACAATGATAAAATCTGTCAGGATGAAAGTTTAAATTTGCACCAAAATCTTTGTTGGGATTGTTTTTCATCAACCTTGATGCATCAGTTTATTTTCTGCCTGAAATGACTTGTGTTCGTAGAACTATTTTTATTTTAGCATGAATGCTTATTTATAAACAGCCCTTGTTACAGGGCATTAGTATGGAAGTGCAGAGATAAACCTAGCTATTACTTCATTATATATTAATTAGCTGAGCAACCTCATCAGCATAACCACTGTCATCCAGGTCACAAAACTCCAGACTGAAAAATGACAACCAAGAGAAGATTATAATAAAATATGTACATTAGCAGTAGTGGGAATATTTATATTTATTCTCCTTGTGGCATAAAATGTTTGTGAAAATCTCCTGAAAAGAAAATGATAACATTATATTTTAGTCTCATGGAATATTAATAATTTTAATTTTAGAAAACAAAGCAAAAATAAATTTTCTGGGAAACACTGTGGCAGTGTATTACTGGCATTTCATATGCACTTGAACAATAAATTATCAATGTTCTCATAAATTAGATTAGCTGGGAAATAATACACAAGAATAAAACTATAAAGAACTTTCATTATTGCACATAATCAAAAGGTGTACAGTTAAAGCTGCTCTCTCAAGTGTGATATATAACTTCCATCCTTTTCCACTGAAATGAGGCTTTCCTTGTTTAAAATATTCCTGACATGCACCAAAACACCTCTAAAATTCCTCTTAGGTAGGACAGTAGGGCATTTAAAACTTGAAATTCTGCACTATAGGGTCAGAATTGCATTCCGAGGCAGGTGACCAGAAGAGACCTAGGCATCCAATGAATCCATATGATAACTTCCTTGCACTTCCCTTCTTTACAGAGTGCCTGTCGTGTCCACAGTGAGAAAAACCTTTTTCATTGCAACTGATAAGAAAGAGAAAGGAAGCATTTTTTCATTCTGCATCAACTCAGGTCCAGAAATTACAAAGAAATATTTCCATAGTATGTATGCTTACAGATCCCCAGCCACCATAGTGAAGTGGATTTTAAATCAAAGTAAATGTAAATTTTCCACTAAAAAAATATTTAAAGTGAGAAAAAAGGAATTTTGCTTGAGTATGGGTTACATAAGCACTTTCAAAAACTGTATTAGAACACTGCAAAATAATTTGCACTTTTTACCTTCATTTTGATCAGCTTCAATTTCCCTATGTGGGTTTTTTCCCCATTTGGAACTGTTTCTTACTTCAAATAATGTACTGAAATTGGAACAAGGATTACAATAATTAGAAGTTATGACACTTTTATTCTCAGAGTATCAGACAGAATCAGTTCCTACCTACTGTTAAAATTCACCTGTTAAAAATATTAACTGAATAGAACTCTGGGTCCTGATAACACATATTTACATTTCCCTTTTTGTCTTTCAGGTTGAACTTTGACTACATTAAATGCTTCATTGATCTTTTTCTTAAATATGTTCTTGATTTATCAGTAATGATGTCCAGTCCAGGACTCTCCTGGCAGTTAAGAACCATCTAGAACAGAAAATTCTTCACCTAGAGTTCACTAGTACTTAGATGTTTTTAGGAGACTTCCAAAGTGTTCTTGTATTTCTGGATTTTTCTGACCCAGACGTGTGGCCTGTGGATGGCTGGATAACTTGAGAACTTTTGGTGAATATTCCTGGCAGTTGGACTTGATAATCTTTGTGAGTCCCTTACAACACAGGTTATTCTATGATTCTAATTTTTTTTTTTCTGTTGAATTTTAATTAAGGGAAAATAGGGGCATTCACACCTCTATTACTCATTTATGTCCCTCCAAATCATTTGTGTAGTTCTAAATCTGAGAGTATTCATCTCTTGTGGTGGGCTGGAGTAGAATCCTGGCAGGTTTGGTAAACCTCCTTTAAGGAAAAGGCGTAGCACAGCACTGAGTGGCAGAGGAAGGGGCACTTAAACAGATGCTATTGAGGCAATAAAATGAAGCTATTGGATTCAAGACAACAGTTAGACCCACACTTTACCTTTATTGGGATTGATGATGAACCATTTAGAGAGGCAATCCAATCATATTGCAATGAGAGTGTGTGATGCTGCAATTTTATCGTTTGCATGGCCTCATTTAAATTACTAATACTTTACAGGTACAGTAGGAAATTGGAGCTACATCTTCATTATCATTTCTATGTTCATTAGCAGTAATGAATAGATGTTATGGAATAACATTAAACCAATGCACTTAGCACAAAGGAAACCAAAGAATACACTGCCAGGTTCCCAAGAGCTGCACGCGTTTTTGCCTTGACACACACCAGTACGTTACTGTTCTCTTAGAAATCAGAACCACCCCACTGTTAGATAACGATGGTGAAGGACACTTTTCATGTCTAATCCAGGATGTATTTCATAGAATCATAGAACAATTACAGTTGGAAAAGAGCGCTACATTGAGTCCAGCTATTAACCCAGCACTGCCAAGTTCATCACTAAACCCTCTTTCTAAGCACCACATCCACATGATTTTTGAACACTTCCAGGGATGATGATTCCACCACTTTGCTGGGCAGTCTGTTCTAATGCTTAATTACCCTTTCAGTGAATAAATTCTTCCTAATATCCAAACTCCATCTCCCCTGGTGCAACTCGAGGCTGTTTCCTGTTGTCCTACTGTTTGTTACCAGGGAGGACAGACTGAGCCCCACCTTGCTCTTTCAGTAATTGTAGAGAATAATAAGGTCCCCCTTGAGCCTCCTTTTCTCCAAGCTGAACACCCCCAGCTCCCTCAGCTGCTTCTCATAAGACTTGCGCTTCAGAGCCTTCGCCAGTTTCTTTGCTCTTCTCTGGAGACACCAAACAACTTACATGACTTGCCTGAAGACTCAGCACAGGAGTAGTCACATGAATGCACGTGTTTTACAGCTTTCTGAAATATGCCTTGGTTCTGGATAATTACTATATTACTTGATGTATTGCAACAAGATCCCACCTCCCAGACATGCTGCTCTGAGATCAGTTAAGAGCTGTAAGCCAGAATTCACAGGCAGGGAAACTAAAGCTAAGAGTAAATTAAGGTGTCTGCCCAAAATCTGATGAGAAGAAATGGACAGGTCTACTACTGTAATGAGACATCTTAAGCAGCAAGATGAAGACCTTAGGGATCATATAGAGCCTATATCCAGAACATAAAAACTGGACTGGGATAAGTTACCTCAGGCATGAGTGCAGATAATATAACCTGAGCAGCCTGGTCGTTTGGACTCCCTTCTGTGGACTCTTTATTTCCCATTGATAGGGCAATGAATGATGTTTACTTGATCAGAGAAAAAGGAAGCAAGTTGCATAATTACCTTCCTCTCATCTCAGTTTTTTTTTCCTTTCCTTGTACTAGACCTTACTGATTTTTTAAGTCCGTGCTTTCATTCCACAAAAAAGATACCTCCAATGTAAAGGAGATGTAAAAGTCTTCCCAGAGAAGCTATTATATAAGTCATTATTGGAACAGTAGTTAGCTAAATAAGGAAGAAAAAACTAGCAACTCAAAATGGCAATTCATCATCAAGTGTCTGCTGCTTTATGTGCTAACAGCCTTTCTCAGCTTCCTTTAAACCATCTGCTTGTTTCAGCTATCTCTCCATACCACCAGGCTCTCCCACTGCACCCCTCTCCATCTCACACATTTGCCAGTAGATATCTCATCAGTACTCAGACTGGTAAGACTTTGTGTTTTACCTTCTAGACACTCTTGCCTTTTTCCACAGACATATTTGTTTTACCAGGTAGAAGTATCAGCAGATGCTGCTTATGCAGGAGAAAAACACTTGAATTTGTTCCTTTCTATGTCAGGAAGCACCACCAAAAAGCTCCATTAAAATAAGCACCTCCATTAAAATAAGGAAGGACAATAGAGAAAATCAACAGATTTTGACAGGCACGCATAGATGACAGGTACTTAGAAATGACAATAATGCAGTGAAATTAGGAAGAAAATCACATATGGATTTTTTTTCCTCTTACTGCTACCAGGAGAAATCTTTCTTTTCCTATTTTAAAATATAGACATAACTGAAAATGATTTTGTTGTTGTCAGAGTAGTATTTTGCAAATGCCTAGCTACAAAACTGCTGGGTAGTGGGAGTGAAATGCAAAGGAACTGCAAATGTAAATGCATAGGATCATGAAGATTTGAGTATGCAAGCTTATATTCCAGATGTGGGGAAAATAACTATTACAGCAGTAAATCACAACATTATAAGGCACGAAAATGAGGGCTAAGTACTTGCAACCATTTGCAAACTGCAGACATTCAGCTATGAAAATGTAGGTCATCAATTTAATAAATCATTAGGAGGAAAAAAATGGAGCAGGAAAGATAAAGAGTTTACTGCTGGGTTCGAAAGAGAATCTTGTGGAGGTGAGCAAGTTGAGGGGGGGTGACACACAAAAATGGATGCAGTGTAGTTCCCAAGATTAGGAAAGACCTTGTCCCAGGAAGAATCAGCATGTGCCCAGTAGAGAGGAGGCCCTCTGCAAGAGACACTCTGCACAGTGGAGACAGGCCAAGTATTGCCTCTGTTCCCAGAGAAGATTTGTTTTATGGGACCTGTAGGGGCCATTTAGTCTGCTTGCTCATTTTTAAGGATGAAAACTTTAAAAAGCATTTGTTTGATATTGGACTGCTGTTGAAAAGACAGATGAGCAAGAAAAGAAAGGTAAGTATCGGTTCCTTCCCATGATTTATTATTTACTAACAAATACTGTTCTGATGGAAATTTTTTAACCAGAGAGTACCTGGGTATTATGGGGTCATTTCCGTATTTGGGTTTTTTTTTTTATTTTTAATGACCAATCAAATAGATATCGAGAGACAAACTTGCAATAGCTTGGAGGTTTGGGTTGACAGAGATGCTTTCCTGAAAAATGGATTTTTGCTACAGTTATCCAATATTTAATACAGTGCTCATAACACTCTGGATCCAGATATTGCACAAAGCATAATCCAAAAGCCACTACCTTGACGTAGCTCAAGCTTGAAGGCATAAAAAGCTTCACAAAACTAAATTTAGGACCAGTCATCTTTAATATCCTAAATTATTTAAAATACAACAGGCTGTAATCATGGTCATTTAGACTCTCCTGAAGAAAATAGAGGTTAGTTCCAAATATGTTGGCAATGAAAATCTGAAGAGTTTAAAACTTTCCTGTCAGCTATGGCAAGTGTAACTAGTCAAATAGTATAAGACAGGAGAGATTCACACCTCTTTTCCAAATATAGCTGAGGTCACCCCAGTGATACTTATGGGATCATGCTGCTCCTTGCAAGTATTGCAGATTTGATCAAAAAGGTTTTGAAATAATCTAGAATCTCTTTTTCTACTGATTTTTCCAATGATTTTTCTAGTGATCACTTTCTTCAGTGAACTTCATTTCCAGATCCATTCTTTATTTTTCTCTTTCATTCAAATTTTCTAATACATAGAACGAACAGTAAAACAAAGATACTCCTGTATTGAACAAGCCACTGACTGAAACAGTTTTCAAGCAGACTTAATGGTATTAAATTCTTCACTGAAACCTGTGAATAATATAAATGCATGCATGGATAGCAGGATATGTTTAAGGAAATACAAGGCTACCTCCATCAGATAATATATTCACAATCAATATTTCAATTACACTTCCTTAAATCCATGTCCTGACTGATCCGAATAATCTTCAAACTTTTGGGCACTCTGACAGATGTAAAATGAGTGCATCTTCTTACATATTTCACTCCCTTAGTCCCCTTTCCATACATGATGTCTGGTACTCCGCACAGTCACGCCAATACTGCAGGCAATGTTTCAAAGGCAACTGTAAGAGCTACCTCAAATATCATCCATCAACCACAAAATGAAAGATTATATCACAGTGACAGGAATAGTAATTACAATACTCACTATCTTTTATTAAGCTTTAAACGTAATTAAAGCTAAAATCTGTCACTGGCCTTATAAAAGTGATCATCTGTTTTTCTTTTAATTCTGCATAAGTTAAACAAATATTTGATGTTAATTAAAAATGTGGGTTTCTACTTGCATTTCCTTGGAAATAAATTTGCGATAGTGTGTATATGGATGACTTTTTAGCCCTGGTATAGAATAGACATTTTATTAAACACTGACAAGCAATAAAGTCTGCTGTTCTGAGAAAGGGAAGGATGCCCTGTTGGCCGTCGTGCTTTTGAGAAGCACAAGGGATCGCCTTGTATTCAGATGGCATAGAAGGTAGAACTGCAAAAGAGCAACGAATTAATTAGAGCAATCATTTTGAAGAGCAGTTCCAAACCCCATTTTAATTAGCAAATAAAGCAGAATACTAACTCCTTAAGAACTATTTTTGCTTCCTGATTTACTGGATGATGGCAGTTGTACTCTGCTTTGTTACAAATCACAAAATCTAGTGCCTCATTTTGCATGCAAAGTGCATTAAAATACCTTCTTTCCCATTCTGTAGGGGCCTTTAAGATATATTACAATGGTAAAATCTGTACAACCCAGCACAATTATTTTCTAATTAGCATCCTTAAATGTTGCATTGTGGTCTGAACCAGTTTTAGTATTGTCAGAGCTCTAGGAATAGCCATGTCTATACAACCCAGCCACATGTGACAAAATTAAATTGGCACACTTCACTGTCTAGACCTTGTGCTCCTGGCAGTGATAGCCAGCTCAGTACCTCAGAGAGAAGGCTCAGCTGTCACTCACTGACCCATTAACGCTCAGGTTGCATCCTGCAGCGTCATAGTCCCCATTCTCACAAAGATGGTTCTCCCTGGAGATCCCCAGTACCTCCAGGAATGAGGGAAGGACAGCCATGACAGCAGCACTATCCAACAGGGCAGCACAACGTAGAGTGAGAGTGCCTTGTGCTAGCATCCCAAACCAGAGCTGAAATCCTCTATGTTGCCCTGGTGAGCCACTTGTAAATGGGATATCATCATTGCAAAGCTCTAGCTGTCTCCTCCAACATTATACACATGCAAAAGGCCACTGCTGAGCACTTTTGGTGTACTGCAGAAACATAGTTTGCTCAATTCATGCTGTGGACCATTCTAGTGAGGTGTTAAATAAAACAAACACCTGCTGCTGCTTCTTCAGTGTAAAGGGGAACCATCGGGAGTATAAGAAAAATCATACAACAAAAAGCCATTGCTTTTCTTCTCTTTATCCAGAGTCCTATTACTGCCTGTATGCAAAACAACTTGAACATACTGCAGTGCACTGTTTAACATAAAGGGAATATTGCCTCAGGCTTATGTGGGTTTTATGCTCTGGGGAAAAAACACACAGGTGAATTCACTGTAGGAGAAGGTAGTGTCAACATCACCCTGCCTTGTAGAGCTCAGGCACATTTCCCCAGCAGTTTAACACGCTGGGGATTCACTGCATATATATGATTCAAGCCATGCTGTGTGCAATGGGAAATTAAATTTTATCTCACCTGTAGTAGTGTATGGGTGTGTGTACGTAAGCATATGGGTACTGGTCAAAGTGTGTGTGTATGTATGTATGTATGCACACGTGGGCATAGGCAGAAAAATGAGAAAAAGAAACAAATCAAACCAGACTGAAACTTAATGGAAAAGATAAATTCAGACACGATTACAGCTGTGAGGTGAAAACAGAAGTCCCAATTTTGTTGGTTATTTGGAGAACAATCCAGTAACTAGGTTTTATTTCCAAAGATTCACACTTCTCATTTTCCATCTTCTCAAAAAAATACATCCATGCAAGCCCATGCAAAAAAGTCACAGAAAAGAATGTAAGAAATTAAAAGAATGTAAGAAAACATAAACATGAAAATAGTTCCCTTTTTAAAAGGAAATAATTCATTGTTGATATCGCTGCAGGGGACTCAGACTCAGTACTGTGCAGACCCCATGTTTCAGCCTCTAGGTCATGCTCATGAACGGACATAAAAGGTTGTAAAAAATTCCACCCTCCATGTTTTGAAAACAACAACAAAAACAAAAACCCAAGGAAAAGAACAAAGGACAAACACTTGACTCCACTTTTTCTGCTCATATAGACCTGAAAGACAGATGAACTCTGCTGCTTAAGGTCTATCATGAAATTATTTCTGGCTGACAAATAGGCATATGATCTCAAAAGAGAAAAGATCAAAAGTCCAGTTTGCAGAACTAAAAATATTGGAAAAATTTCTTTTCTTTGTGGCCAGTGCACAAGACGTGAGTGTTCTTTTTCAGTACCTGGGTTCGCCCAACACTTAAATTTGGATCTGTTTCCCAAGCCCAGCTCACCCATTAGGTACATACCTCAATGAAGTGTCTCTTTATGCCTTACCAAATCCAGAGAAACATGAATTTCAGTATATGGACTTTGCAGTACGTCCACATGGGGGCCAATTAGTGCTAACCATCATCCCTGCTCTGAAATGTGACCTGGGGTAAATGTGTACCCTTGTGCTCAATGTTTACATTTCAGTAACTTTAAACTCAAGCTGTCTTCAGAGTGGCTTAAGCCCTCTCTACCACAGTGTCACAGGGGAGTAATGACTCTCGCTTTAAATGGGATTATTTCTGGTGCACACTCCCCAGCAATTGCTCTGCTGGCCAGACCAGACAATGAGCACCACTGCTTTCTAATTATATGATCAGAATCATCTGGGTTGTTCTAGTGCCCTTAATGAAATTGAATAGGAGTATCTGAGATTTAGACAAATATTACAGAGATCTTGTCATGGAGCAATTCTAATTATAAAATTTCATAATAATTAACTACAGAATTGAAAAAAAAAAAGATACAAACATATTATACTAATATATATTTGAGCCACCATTTCAGAGCAAAATTAATTAGGATGGAATGCAACTCTCCTTTTCTTTGGGTACTGGCTTTGCAAGGCTACTAACACTGTTAAGCAGGAAGGATCCTATGCAGGCACTGAAGCCTGTTAATGTGATTCTGGTTCCAGAAAGGAAGCAGATCAGCTGAATATAATGGCACCACAATATAGGCTCTCACTTTTCTTATTAGACACACACTTTGAAGGGTGAAAAGGGGATTTATTTATTTCATGCAGCACTATGTGTCTAGAGGTTATTAGTGATTAAAGTACTATTTTAGGATTTTCCGTGACAATTTTCTCTGTGGTATAATTTCACTATAACCAATGAAATTATAGGAGGGAAGAATTTGGCCTTATATACCTTAAAACCAAATGTTTCTGTCAGCATTTCAAGGAGGTTAAAGACTTGCAGAGTGTTAAATTTCAAGGTTCAGGCAGTGAACTGCACTGTCAGCTTAATGCGAGGCTGTAATCACACAGCAATGGTAAGGCCCACAGCCACACGATGAGAAAGGAGTGGGAGATCCCCTCACTTTAGAGAGGCTTAAGGTTATTCCCCCTCCCTGGCCCTCACTTTGAGGTGTGAGATGCACTCGTGCATTGCTTTTCTCCACACAACGATCACTAGAAGGAGAGAATGTGAAGAACATGGAAACCAACAGAGGGTTCAGACTGCAAAGGTAACTTTTGCTTCTGGGGGAAGTACAGTGGCTCAGCAGCAGCACAGAGCCTACATCTTTTTGAAGCGCAACCAGGCTGTGCTACATATTCCAGCTGGCAGCTGCTGCCCACGGCACAGTGCAGAGGGATCACAAGAGAGCCTGGTGCACTGCAGCTGCAGGGAGCTGGCAGCAGCTGCTGAAAGAGCTGCTGTCCTACAGCACAATGGGGTGAGCAGAGAACCGCCCTCCCACATCCCGCATGTTGTTCCTTTTTTCCTTAAACTCCTCAGCAATCCTTTTCAACTGGGAGTGGGAATAGACTCAGGTCTAGCAGGAAAACTCTTCAGCTGTGACTATATTACTTTCCTGAGGCAGCAGCAAAGAGAAATGCCAGAGACCAAGAGTGCCAGTTACCATGCTTGAGGGCAATGAGGTATCAAAATCACAGCTTGAGATTATGCTTAATTCATAGAGGTAATGAATTGTCATTTTACTCTTAATAACAGAAAACAGAGGAAGTCTGAGTCAGGAAGACTCAGAAAAATAAATCTCAAAACCACCTGTTGCCTATTTGGTCAGAAGTGTGCATTTAAGTGTACAACACCAAACGTCCAAGTAATGGTGTTGTTTCATATATATTTCCTATTCCTCTTCACTTCTTAAAGGAAAAAAAAACCAAAAAACATGTGGTAAACAATACTGTGAAACACAGCTTATGCCAGGAAAGACAACATGCTCATACGTACAGCTTTTTCCAAATGTTATTTTAGCTTTTAATCATATTTTAACTGTACATCACTAATATCTTATTCACGTGGTCTCTCTCTTTCTTCATATACATGTATACACATATATTCATACCTGCATTACCCAAGTATTCATGTGTATAAATACACACACACACAAATTTGAGAGTGTGAAAATGGAAATAAAATTAGACATCAGAATACAACAAAGCTGTCATGCTGATGCCTTAATCACAAAAAAATGAATGCACACATCAAATAATTTAGTAAAATAAGCATTTTGGGCTAAGTCCTACGGCCTTTTGGACAGAGGGAGAGAGACCATTCTTCTGCAGGAAGGTTCAGTTTTGCTTACAGTGTTTTGGTATGTTGAAACCCACTGGTTACACCACTCAGGCATTGCTATAGTATTGTCTGGGCAATGTGTATTCTCCTGCTATGGTTTAGGTTACCTTCCTTCCAGAAAATCTGCTACATGAAATATTACTTTGCAAAAAGAGGGAGCAATTATTTTAACAATGTTTCTGGAAAGTAAAAGCTATTAGATTTCACTTGAATACTTTTAGTTGCACATTAGTGAAATGATACTGTCACTTTAGCAAGTCTATCATTTGCTTCCATTAGAGACTTGCAGGCTGCCAGCTCCAGCAGAGCCCAGAATAATTTCCACTGAAGTTATAATACCAATACTGGTAGCAAACCAACAGCATCTCCCTTGTTGAATGGAATTCTGCCTCTTTCTTTGAGCGCTGAAACATTTGGGGGCATATGTGAAGAAAAGCTTTTATATTTAGCATGCAATGAAACTGCCTTAGAATGCATATTTCAGAGGTTCTTGTCAGTACATCTGATAACTTTATGCAATATTTATGCTTGTGAGTGACAGTATTTACCACAGTACTGTATTTCCAATTAAATCCTACTCATCTACAGCATCACTGTGCAAAGAAGTGAGAGGGAATATCATGTGTGCTCTAAAAGGCCTGGCAGTGGATTTTCTAGAGAAAGAGTCTTTTCAGGCATTATTCTAGATGTAGGCAGCTTACTTTTGTGTATTTTTGTTCACCTCAAGCATACTTTGCTTCAGGGTTCATATATGAGAAAAGTGCCACCCTTCAAGGAGAGATTGTAAGGCTTCCAACCAAAGCAAATACTGTGGTGAGCTGATGGGAGACAGGCAGTCATGGAGAACTTGATATGGAGGAAGGGAAGACCTTCCAGACAATTCTCAGAAATACTCGTTTTACCTGTAAGTTAATTGGAAATTATACAGAAAACTGACCTTACCTGTGCCTGCTCTTCACTGAAGAAAAGAGATAAACAGCTTCTAACTTCTTTCAAGGAATGAGGTTTTCTGGTGAAAGTCCAAATTACATTTCTTAAAGAAAAGTTTAATTATGATTTTTTTAACATAACCTCAAAAAATCACATTTGTTCCCAAAATTTTCTCCACAGACACTTTGAGACAACCAGATGCGCAAGTAGGGAAACTACAGCAATGCACACCCTCAGAACCACACAGAACATGACTATTCTGAAATGTAGTTGTCACCTTGATTCTAACATCAGCTAATACTACGGCCCTTATTGAAGGAACTCCAATCTGGAAAAGAAATATTACAACTACTTACATTGGAAAACTTCTTATCAAGATTTTTAGTCATATATTGCTGTATTCTTACAGTTGGATGTGGTTGTGTATACCTTTTTTCCAAACAGCTCCTTTGTGCTAAGCCTTTGAGGTTCATTAATCCTCTCATATTATGCACAGTGTTGTTTTATGAGTAAGAAATATGATCCTCCTTTTGCTTTTCCTCACAAGAGCATCTGTACCTCATAAAAGATTTCAAAGACAGTTCACTTACCATACACTATAATTTTTATTTAATAGTTTTCTGGTGTCTGTGGGCATTGGCAGTTGTAAGTCTGCAAAGGAAAGAAATTATCTTTTCAGCTACATCACATTACTAGTGATAGCTAAAGGAATCATACTTGTCCAATTGTTTATAATTTCTGGGTGGGCTACAGTTTCCAACACACAGACACTTGTTTTCCAAGGCAATGGTATTAAGTGACAATATCTATTAATAAATAATTTTTTTGTATTCCCTTTTACCCTCCTGAAAACAAAGGTGGGGAGCAAAGATTTTATAGTATCAAAAGTGATGTATTACTTTTGATATGAAAGATGAGAGAAAGATTAAGACTTCAATGAGACTCTGAGGACATCTTCCTATAGGAGTATCATTAGCCTTTGACAAAACCTGCCATTTAATGACATCTGTTTACAGAAAAATAAATATATTACTCAATATCATGTTTTTGAGTCCAAGAGCAATAACTCATTCCTGACAGAAGCAGTATTCAAAATGAAAGTAAAATAGTCAAAGTGAGAAAATCATTACAAGACTCAGCCTATTCTGAGCAACATTTATTGAATCCATTTATGGACTTCTGAAGATGCCTTGCAGCACACAGGTAAAATTTCACATCCAAAGAAAACCTGTGAAATACATAAGTCCCCATTAGTTCTCAAATAGAATGTCCATAATATTTAGGGCTTGCACACACTCTGCACAACATTGAATTTCTTTTGAGAGAAAAAAAGAGTAAGAAGAGTTGTACTGCCTTAAAGTTCCCTATTTAAACTCTTTTCTGTGCACAGTATGTAATTTCTATTCATGACAGTTACTCAGACATTTCTCTACAAAATTTAATTCAACTACAGAGTAACTACCTCTGTTGTTAGCAGAGAAACCCTAATGCCATGTTTGTTTCAAAAGAAAAAATACAAAGCAAACCCTTTTTCTGTGGCATGACAATGGATCCTTCATGGTTTGTTGCAAAATTACATTATAGTAACGTAGTTAATAAATTATGTCTTAGTGAAAACTACCATCCAGCTATGGCTTAAATGGTTAACCACATAAGCAAACTTTTCCATGGAATAAGGAGATGTGAACTCCAGTCTTGTGTGCTTTTTCATTCTCTTTATTCATAAGTTCTTATAGATGAGAAAAGATCAAGAGTAGAAATGAGCTATTTTTATTATGTGTTACCAGTTAGACCATGAGTTTGCATTGGCTCCAGAATGACAGCAACCCTGCCCAAAAGTGCTACTTGTGCATGTATGTATTGTGCACATCAATTGTGATTTAATTTCGGCGGTTCTTGTGAAATCATACCGGATGGAGTGAGCCCTGATCTTTAACAGCAGCACCACGTAAAAGTTATTCAGATTCTGTAATAGTGTTATATTTATATATTGCTTTTTACACTCTTTATAGCTGCTCAAATGTTCTGCATGTTACTAAAATCATCATCTCTTTTATCTGGTCTGGAAATTTATTAAGCAACGCAGTGATTAAGGTCTACAGAAATACGGTTTATTTCTTATGATGGCAATAATATTGTTTTTCTTCTTCAAGAGTACTAAAAACCCCCAGCTATAACAATCTGTAGTTTGATTCCACATTGCACCATCCAGGTCTACATTCACACTGATGCTAAAGTATTATTACTATTCTAGAAGATAACATACAGAAGAATATTACTGAAATAACAAAACTTAATAAATACCTTAATATGTTCATTATAAATTATCAAACAGAAGTAGGAGGAAACTTAAACAAAGAAAGGAAACCTAATGCTCATGGAATTCTTATTGTGAATAAATTAGCTTCTCATATTTCGAAATAAGGCGGAATTTATCTTCTGCCTTCTTCCACAAGTAGGGAGCAGGTGGCTATGTCATACTGGGGAAGGAAAACAGCAGTGTGAACACTCCATTTATTAGCATTATTCATAAACTTTCTATCATGAGGAGCATTGCACCGCTCACTATTCAGCATCAGGGTATGAAAAGCGCACTCAGGCTTCAAAAATCAATGACAACTTACCCTCTACCCACCGCTTTTCTATGGCAAGCAGCAAAAAAGCTGCTCCTAAAGCTCAGCATGCCATTTTTTAATTCACAGTTATGTTTCCACTCGAAGAGACAAGCCAAAGTAAACTATTCCTCTCTGAGATGCACCATGGGAATAAGTACCTTCCCAACTTCAATAATTATTAGACAAGAGTGTTTTTTCACTTCCTCTTCCACTGAAAATACAACCTATTTTTAAGGACAAGCTTGTGTTCTGCCCCACTGTTTGCATAATTCTCAGATGTCAACCTGCAGGTTGACTGTGTCCAGCAGAACCCCAGCTTTGCTTTTCTATGTCAGGTTGAGCCCTTTCACAGCTGTAAATGTGCTTGTGTTCCCGCAGAAAGTGGCAGGTGAGGTTCAACAGCCAGAACAGTGTGAGCAGTATTTCAACCTTTCTCAGCTGAGCGTGTGACTGTATTTCTGACCATTTCTTTACCATTTACACCTGTAGTTAACCATAAAAAGAAGTCTGTCAGCTGTTTTCAAGTCATTTAGACCTCCACCATTCCTCAAAACAAACAAGAATGAGTTCATGTACAAAACATACTCTTTGTAACTATCAAGGTTTGTAGAGGAAGTAAATTGATGCTGATTCTCCATAGTCATATGACCTTACAAAGTGGAAATAATTTTCCAGATAGCACATAACACATTGTTAAAATGTGTTCCTCTGACTGATTGGCATTGTAAATTATTCAACTGAATCATGCCAGCATTATACTGTATTTAGTTCCTGTCTTTTAAGCACCAAAGATATGGTGATACTTGCAAGGAAACCAATGACAGAACCCTGAATGAAAGCAGAAAGTGTAGTGAATAATATACAATCATCCAAAATAAAAGACCATTTGGTAAACTGAGAAATGAGAGTGGCACAGCTCACAATACACACTGTGATGAGCCTACCCAGAACTTCATTATGTCAGAGGACCAAGATGAGAAAGAGGTGTTCCCTAGACTCAGCAGCAGCAAGAACCATGTGCCAAGTGCTTTAGATAGCCACAGGGATATTTATGGCATAACCATACAGCCTAAACAGATTTCAAGCTAAAATGTTGGCTGAAATAACCAGTGATGAGCTTGCTCTTCAAGATGGAAATGATCAATTTACTTTTCAAGAGGAGAATATTTTTGCCCCAGAGCCCTGCTTTGTGCTGATTATATCTTCATGCCTAAGGAAACACAGGGAGTTGACTGCTATCAACTGGTGAATGAATCATCCCTGTGTGAAATTTTTCTTTCATAGGTGATGATATATAATTGATTTAATTCTTAATTCTCAAAATTGATTGACTGTATCTTAAGTATGAAAAGTTTTCACAAAATAAGAGGTTCATTTGACATGTGAGTCCATCAAAACTATTGATGATTGTGTACCGTTTATCCAGAACAGCTGAAACATTAGTGTCTGCAGAATAAGTAAATAGGTATCTCATGAGCACAACTATTTACAGGTGCTTCTGGAAAATTTCTGCTTTCTTTAATAAACTGTTTCAGTTTCTATGAGAACCCAAAATCTTCTACTTGTGGTTCACATAGGAGAAAAGCTTTAGAAATTTCTAACATAAGGTCTGCCTGAGTTTCCTCTCTCAATTTTGCAGTGAATTAAAAATAGTGGACTCAATGACAGAATTAATGAAACGAGTTAGAAGCCTATTTTCCTGTGGTGGCTTGGTGCCTGTTTTGAGTGGTTACACTGGGATCATATTTAGATTTTACTCAAGGAAGTACTTAAAAGAGACCAGAAATGTTATACTGTTTTGTAGCTACTTTTCCACATCAATTAAAACTTGTATTTCTTTTGTGGTTTTCTTCCATTTATCCATGAAATACTCCAAGTTACATAATTTTAATTATTTTTACATATTTCTGAGCATTTTCTCTTTGATATTTCTTTATAACCCACTGAATCCTAATTTCTAGATTGATATTTTTTCATTAGACTCACCTCATATTCCTGAGTTTTCCCACAGTTTCATGAAGGAATTGGTTCAGTCAGTTTTCTCTTTCCTTCCTTCTGTCTTTCTTTGTGGACAGAACAAATGGGTTTTCTAGTGCTTACTTTGAGTCCAGCAATATCTTCTCCACCTGAGTATTCCCAGGAGATCAGCCTGTACATAACTGATGTGATAGTTATCAAATGGTGAGACTAATGTAAAAGATTCTTTTAAAAGTTGAATTAAATCAGGTTTGTTTATATTCTTCAGCTTCACAAAGTTTACATTCTTTATTGCTTTTACAAGAAGCTTTCTGCAAATGCATGTAAAGTCTATGGAGAAACTTTCCCCTTCCCTCTGGAATGCCATTGGGGGCCACAGAAATAAGAAGCAACTCTCAGATGAATAGTACCTCTGTTTTTTAATAAAAGATGCTATGTCACCAAGGGAAAGAACATTATTTCCACTGTTTTCCTGCTATATTGTTTAATACCTCAAAGCCTTAACCTCTTGATTTCTATCCTTCACCAAACACTTTGTTAGAGCAGTCTGCTTGTTAAACTGCTCATAAATGTGCAATCATATTGTGACGAAAATAAGCAGTAGTGTTCAATTTAGGCAATAAAAATGCATATTGAAAAAGAAAACTCACTCAAAACCAGAAAAATGCAGCAGCACTGCACTCAGAGTAACAAAACTTAGATTCACTTGGAAAAAGAAAGGCATTTTAGTATACATCCGTATTTCTGTTCCAGAAATATGGCACTCATACTCCACTGAAGAGGCAACTATGAAGAACCTTTCTGCTGGAAGTACAGTGTGCTACATACCTCTGACATGTCTGTCCAGTGCAAGTGAACAAGCTTCAAGGAAGAAAGTGAACAATTCTAACTACAGATGGGGAGTAGCACAAGAAAGGCACCCATTAAAATTCAAGTTGTTCAGTCATGGGAATGTGGATAGAAGAGTCTGCTACTCTGAAACTCTGCTGCCCTGAAAAGACTCAAGGGTGCTGCTTTTCACAAGGCCAAACTAAAAAAAAAACCAGACTCTTTATTCCAGATGAGTGATATAAGGATGAAGAGCAGGGACCTGCTTCTAAGAAATCTCTCATACTTCTGATACAAGCACCTATAAGGAGAAAATCACAAGGAATTTAACTGTTTCAAATAACTGCTAATGTTAAATCTGGAGAAAGTGGCTTGTTTCCAGGACTTTGCTTCTCTTTACAGTGTCAATATAGAGTGTCCAACGTGCTCTAATGAGTACCTGTTGCTAAATTTCATGTTGATAGCAATACAGAACTACTGGAAGAAAATAGATTCTTGTGCTACTTACATCTACCACTCTGGTGGATCTTCACACTTAGCTGGTTTTGCTGTGTTTTATATTTTGGACTCATAAGGGTGCAGAGCAGTCAATAGAGATTTCATCATTCGTGGTTTCACTCTGTTTTATTATCCACAGTAGATTGATGTTAAAATAACATATTAAATGTGGGGATAATATGAATGCAGTCTTCAAAATTCAAAAGCAATTGTCTTAAGCTCTTAACATCACAATGACAGCACTGTGAAGCTTTAATTAATTTCATAGGGCTGCAGTTTCAAAACTCTGCAACACATTTTCAGATTGTGACTATTGTTTGATCAAGATTTTCATTACTATATTTCCCCAGTAAAACTTAAGTCTAAATTTCCTGGGCACCTAGAAGTTTCATTGACTTTCATTATGTATCAATGCTGAAAATAAATATAACTTTTCTTTGCAGTTTTGATACAATTTGACTGTGAGCAACAACAGTTAAGGCATTAGCTCAGTTGATTGGAACATGGTGCTAATAACGCCAAAGTCATGGGTTTGATCCCTGCACAGCCCATTCACGTAACAGTTGGACTTGATGATCCTCGTGGTTCCCTTTCAACACAAAATATTCTGTGATTTATTAGTCTAAAATCCTCTTAACCAGGTTGTTGTGTCTTGCCTTTGTCTAGCAGTGTTGTTTCATGTGCATCGCTCCATTGATTATTAAAAAAAAATAAATTAATATCTTCCTTAAGAATCTGTTTTCTAAGGATCTCATAAATTTATATAAATATTAATTCAGTATCATTTTGCCTGTGAAAATCAGGTAAGTATGACTCTTTTAATTTAAATTTATAGAAGAAGAAATCAAGATACTGTGAAATTAAATGGCTTGTCCAAAGACACACAAGGAATCAAAATTAAAGGTCAGTTCATGGGCAAGGCAAGAAATCCTTCTGCCATTAAGTTGGTGGAATGAGGCCAGGATCACAGTAAGACCTTCAACTGTTCAACATTTGCTGGGGTGAGGTTTTAATAATCTGCATGTTCCTTACACATTTCAAGGGTTTCTGAAGCCTTGAATACGTAAGATGGTAAATGACATAAAAAGGAAATTTAAGGTGTTCATTTCAAACAAAACGGTGCACATATATCCTTCAATTGTTTTGACTCCTACATGAAGAGTCCCCTCTCCAGTTATTGTGCACTCCAGGCAGAATGGTCTATTCAGAATATGCACATATTTATTAAGTGAAGCAGCTTTCATAAAATGTCAGTGTTTTGGCCTAAAATTGATATTTTGAAAAATTTGCCCTACTTAATAAATTTAAGTAGCTTGAACACTGTCTATAACACACTAATATAAGAATTATTTATACTGGCATTAAGTCAGTGTCAAGAAACCATAAGGATCTGTAAAACAACTCTCTACCTTTAGAAATTTATGTAGTGAATTATTTTGATGTAGCGCTGGTTATTGTTTTCAGAGCTTCCCTCTTTTATTTATATTGATTATTTGACAAGTGCAAGGAGATCATTAACAATCATTCTCAGTGAATGTAACATCAAAATAACTGTATCAATATAAAGCAATGGGATTAACTATCTTAAAACTGCAGACTTTAAACCCTGAATAAGTGTTTAAGAGAACAAGATAGGAGGTTGGATCTACTAGCTGTATATCTCTTTTGTGGCAGGTGTGCTTTATGGTGCATCTTGCTGCCTTTATCCTTGAATTGTTTCGACAGAGGCCACTCCTGGGGAGTGCTGAGGGCCCTCTGTGGGACAGCAGGGCATGTGGGCAATGCTGCACTGACAGCCCCCCAGCTGGGGTGTGAAATCAGGACACAGACAAGCTGTTCACCAAAAATGAGGACCTTTCCTGCTCCACAGGGCATTCATAGACACAGTCAAGCAGCTGGTTCAGCAGCTGGGTTCAGTTAGTTCGTAACTTCCTACATGATTTTCAGAATAAGTTTATTAATTCTGTATGTAACATCCTCTAAATTCCTCAGCTATAAAAGGGCAGTTAAAGTAGTCAGCTGCTTCACCCTTCACCACTTTAAATTTTTTATATTTTAAACTCTTCAGAATTATAAGTATGAACAGTGTCTTGCATAATGTAGTTTCAGTCTCAGCTGGGATCTTGCTCAGAAACGATGGTAACTAGAACATTGTACACCACCACATTACAGCAAGTAGTGACATGTCTCTTTAATCTCTGAAATAGAGATAGAAATCCTATTTGGAAGCAATTTCTAAATGAAATGTGTAAGTCAAATATGTGCACATATTGTATACTGAAATGTTAAGCCTGCAAAGTAAAGCTTTCAACAGATAGGAAGTACTGGGACTAGAACTGCTTGTACATTTTGCACTGCAATGTTTTCTTTAATAATATATTGACTGATTTTCTAGAGAATCCTTCCAACATTCATTTGAAAGTACTTGCTTAACAAGTTATGAATTTCCTCTTTGGTAGTCAGTGTACACCTTGTACAGAACACTCACTTTCGTCCTGAATACAGAACAAGCATCCTCACAGTCTTTTCTATGACGCTACTGTTAAATTATCCAAAAGCTTGTCTTCGCTCATTTTAGTACCTCCGTGAAGCAAATACATGTTAACAATTCCACTTCAGAATAGTGAGAGTCTAAGGCATGGCCTAAAGTTAAAACTTCCTACTCTTTTTTAGTGTTACCTCTCTTCTTTGTCCAAACTTCCAGCAGGCAAGGCAAGATTAAGTAGTTCGCCACACAGAAAGTCTGCCACTGATACCAAAGTCCAATCTCCCCGTTCAATTTTTCTTTTATTCTCTACTTAGGCACAAACTATTATGCACTTATGAAACATTGCATGATGTATGGTAATAAATAATTTTAATAAATTCTTGTAATGATAATGATAAATCATAAATTATCTTATGTTTTAATTTCCTTGGGTAAATATATTGAAGCACAACATCTCATTTTCACTGCTGACCTGGGGTGAGAGTACAGCAGCATGACATTTACAACAGATTCTTCAACTGTAATTACCAAAGAGTTAATATATCAATTTAATTAAAATCCCATAGTGATGAACAGCATAAAGTATAGAAAAAAGTTAACCCAGTCCAAAACAAACAAGAGGATCAAGGCAGTCAGTTGAGGCAAAATGAATTAGAGTACTTGTCTCACCAGCTCAGAGGGTTATTTTCTCTTTGGAAACAGTCTCTCAAAAGCATATTCATTATTAGACAGTACACAGGAATATTTGAAGTATCAAAACAAAGAAAGAAAAAAAAATGCAGGTTGGATTTTCTACTTGGTGAAAAAAAAAAGTCTGTTGTTCCTATCAAGTTAATTTCCTGATAAAACAAAAAATAAAGGCATGTTAAGTCTTGCTGAAATTCCATCTACTGGTTCCACTGTAGAACTTCTAGACCAAATTCCTGTAATTTCTAGACCAAGCAATTTACCCAGGATATTGTCAAGCTTCTCAATATCTTGCTAACAGTTCCTGTAGTTCTTTCTGTCTGAGACACTACTCTCATTTAGCAGATTAAGAGTGGCAAAAGCCAATTAACATCAGCAGAAGAGAGATGATGTAGATCAACAGAAAAGTCTTCTGCCATTAAACTCTAACATCTGATGTTTATCTTAATTCAGTCAAATTTTTATTTCTTCTTCCTGTCTTAAGAGCAATCCATCCATCTTTACATTTTGCTGAAGTGACATATTAATTTTTCTTTAATATCATTTTATAGAGCACAGAGAGTGAATATTTGAGAACCACAGGGGGAAGATGTATTTAACCATGCAGTTTGAGACTTGGAGCAGGGAGAAAAGCAGAAGCAATTGCAAACACCACAGCAAAACCAGAGTATTGAAGTGAATTTCCTTGTGAAGCATGAATTCAAATCTTAAGACACAAGCCTGACAAATAGCCTTTCCTCTCCAAACAGTAGCACATTCAAGGATTAGGTCATGGATCATGATGAGAATAATTTTGACATATGAAATATCAGTAAGATTTGGTAAATGCCTAAAAGGATTACTTTTTTCTTTTTCCTCTTTTGAAAGCTTCTACAATCTCTTATTACATGACTGGTATGTAGATGATTTCTCTCACCTGTCATTAAACTGGTTCACTATATTGTCTCCCTCTGTCAGATTAAGGAAATCACTGACTTGAAAGTGCTTTCAAGAATAGTCCTAAAGACTTACATACAATAAACCACATGTTAAATGAAACCAACATGAAAAGTTGTAGAGAAATCCAGGACTAGGTTAGGTGCCAAGGAGCAATACTGGGAGCTCTCAGAACAGGATCCAAGACAACTAATATGCTAAGCACAGAGCCAAATGTACCCTACAGAACAACGAAGAGAACTACCAATAGGAAATGTTGCTGGGAGCAATCTGTGTTTTCAATAGGGCCCCTGGGTTCACAGTGCAGATATCTGGGCCTGTGTTCACTCAGATGTACGTGGCTCCAAAGCTGAGTGTGGTTTTCTGAGGACAGAGGGCTACATCTTTTTTAAAAATCCATCCCATGTCAGACTTTTTGAATTTGCCTTTAGAGTTGATTCAAACCAGCACTCTTACATGAACAAAGAGTGTTTTAACCACAAGGCTATTTTACTTGGAAGACCCTAGAAATCAAAAATGAGCCAACAGCCTTTCAGCTCAGATCTGGCATTCCTCTTTCCAGGCAAGTGTTCCAGACTATGGATTCATCCTCAAATTTACTCTTTCTCCCTGACCTGGGAAATGCTTTTGCATTGCAGCAGAGTTTCAACAAATACAGAGATGTCCCTGTTGAGTGTTACATATGGCTAGTGTGTAAAGGTCCCTCTTCTACCTTGGAAGGAAAAAAGTAGTTTTACACAACAGATACACAGTGGAACTGAATTTTAAGTCTCCTGCTTTATAGATAAATTCTCTAAATACTTGGTAATCAAACAAACAGGGTTCTCACCAAGATCAGGAGCAATCATCACTGGATTTGGGAACATGGTTCTGGGTGCAGATTACAAATATTCTGAGACTGCTTCCTGGATTGACCTTCTCAGGGTGTTTGACAAGAAGCTGTTTCTGGCTCCTGCTCAGGGCTGAGATAACACCAGCTGAACATCTGCCTTAATATCAGCTGGACATCCTGTCAAATCTTTTGCATTTCTAGGAACATACAAACAAAGTTATAGGAAAGCTGGCCATGAACTACCATGCTACTGGAACTTGGGCACCTCTGCGTGTAAAGAGCACTGAAACTGAAATTTTTGTGTCATAGCTTTGAACCTTGGCACCAAAACTTCGCTGATGTTCTGCTTTAGGCAATTTAAATCTGGGGTTAGCTGTCTCTATTTCTAAAATATCCAGTAGTAGTTCAAGGCCCATTAACAATTATTCTCTAGAAAGTGCAATTTTCTGTTTACTGTTCCTTACGTGAATATCACCCAAATACAGTATATTTTACTTAATTTCTGCAATAAAACTTGCAGGGCTTTTTTCTGAAAAAAACTGTTTAAATAATATCTGAGTTTCACTGTGTAAAATAATTCAATGCTATTATTTTTATTATTATTGTATTCAAGTGTTCAGTTGAATCTTAAAGGACATCATCAAGTCCAGGTCTTTACCACCCTAGGGTTCCAAATGCATATTTACCAATACTCATATTTTCCTTCCTTCTGGCCAGCTCACTGAGTGGAGTCCGTTGTTCAGCTGAGCTGTACTTATCACAGGAAGTGGAGAGTGGGAGGAAAAAGCAGCTTTAAAACACTCTGTACTGGAAGTAATGTGGGCCTAGTCTTTAGATGCTGTTAAAATTTATTTTGGTTCCAGCACTCTCCAGGGATCTGTTTCTCAGTGGAAGTGAACTGAAGCAGTGTCCTGATGTCCCCTCCTCTCCAGTCAGCCCCCCATGATTTGGTAGAGAACCAAGCAGGCTTTTATGCTTGAAAGACCACTCAGACAGGAATTCTTGCTAGGAGTTTGATAAGGCAGAAAGAGCATATTGGTGTTGTTGCATTAAACTGTTTATTTGATTAATAAATATGAATTTATACTTCTAAAATCTTATTAATTACAAAAATACCAGTCATTTTTCCAAAAGCTCTGTGAATCCATATCCCATCTGCACAGCTAAAGCAACAGCTGATGCTCCTATAATATACTTTTCTTTCTACATTTCCAGCATTGCCTATTTTTGATGGATTTTTTATGATTATAAACATATTTTCTAGTTTTGTCAGCTACCCTTCACTTTCCTGTGAACTTTAATAATTTGCAACATTCTATCTATACAAAGCCATCATTTTCCAAAGCATTCCTATTTCTGTTATCTCATAGAATAAACCTTTCTCCCAGTTTCAGTTTGTATCTGAACCCTAAGTCCTAATGGACACTTTTTCTTTACCACTGTCCATGTGTTGAGAATGTACTAAAATGAGTCCTATCAAGCCACAACATGATTTTAAACAACTTCCAAGAACTTGAGAATCTCTCATGGGAGATCTAATGAGTTACATCCAGCTCTGAGGCCCCCAATATAAGAAGAACATGGGCCTGTTGAGTGAGTCCAGAGGAAGCCACAAAGATGCTCAAAAAGTGGGAGCTCCACTTCTGTGAAGACAGAGATGGGATTGTTCAGCCTGGAGAAGACAAGGCTTCATAGAGACCTTAAAGCACCTTCAAGTACATAAAGGGGGCCTACAGGAAAGCTGGAGAGGGACTTTTTACAGTCCCTTGTAGTGACAGGACAAGGGGGAATGTCTTTAAGCTGAGAGTAGGTTTAGATTGGGTATTAGGAAGAAATTCTTTATTGTGAGAGTGGTGAGGCACTGCAACAGGTTTCTTGGAGAAGCTGTGGATGCCCCACCCCTGGAAGTGTTCAGGACCAGGTTGGATGAAACTCTGAGCAACCTGGTCTAGTGAAAAAGAAATAGCAAAAGAGAAGCAGACATTAAAAATAGAGAGAAAGCAGGTAATCTGTGGCTTAAAGTAGTGGAGTCTAAATTTTCAAACTATCTGAGGTGTTAAGCATCTGCATTCCCTAGTTAAAAGCAAGCTCCTGTAACTTGTAGTACGAGCTCCAATCCACGTTGAGAAGTTCTAGTTACAAGGATTTGCTTGTAAGGAGTGGAGCTCCAGTCCTCAGAATATCCAGAACTTGTGTCCAAGCTAATTCGCACTAAACTTGTATGGACTAAGGCAACAGGTTAAATTGATATTTTTTTTCTATTTCCTTTACTAAAAATGCCTGCTTCCAAAGTGAAGGACTCAGAATTCGTACACACATATTGTATTTAAATAACAGTCCCTTTATTGAGAGCTTACTTTTGCAAATGGTATTGTTTGATCGGTACTACTCCCAGGATGGGAAATGGGAAGGAGAGAAGCTGTGTTACTTCCAAACATTTGCAAATCTATTGCCTTTGAGAAACAGAATAGTTGTGGTTATTTGTGATATCAACTTTCAGCAGAACAAAATATGCTTGGCTAGTTTTTATAGGCAGATGGGCCTACATAGACCCTGATCCTGAATACTGGCCCGGTATCTTCAAGGAGAGAGGAGATGGCAGATGAAACACTGTACTCCAATTTTAAGTGAACAGGAGACATTTAGATATCGATGTCGATTGGCATAAGGTACAATTTGGATCCAAGTAAATGTAACCACAGACATTTGGCACTTCAGAAACAGAGCTGCTCTTCTTAGCAGTCAAACATGAGAACTCAAATACAAGCATTTTCAATAAGCAAGTCCATAAGTGGATTTATTTGCAATAACCTAACTTTGCAGGTTCCAACAAAGAAGTAAAATCCACTGTAAGGAAGTAATTAGAAATTACAAGGATAGTAGTTCATAAATGCTGGTCTTTCCAAAGTTACACTGCCCCTGGATTTTTTTTCTAATGAGATACAATTTATACTTTATGCCTGGGAAAGACATAGCCTCCATAAAGAAAGCTTGTTTCAGTTCATTCCATAGCCACATATTTTTTTATTCTAAACATCATCTTGTCACACAGAGCTGTAACTTGAGACAAAACATAGCTGAGGTGCTAATCTCTGGTAAAATTGCCAGTTTAAACCATGGTAGGTGTGCTACAGTCATTAATTATCAGCTTGACTAACTAGTATTAATAATAATCTATCTTTGCTTTCATAATTACTGTTGATGGCTGTACATGGTCTGCTTTATTAAAAAAAAAATTATTCCAGAAAGACATAGAGGAAACCCATAGCATAGCTGCAGTCTCTGGAAGATGATAAAAAAGGATCAGATATCATAAAGAGGCCTCTTGCTGTGGCAAAGACCAAATTCTACTGAACAATTCTTTTGGTTTATAAAGTATCCAAATGAAAACAACATCCACTTACATAAACCAGTTTCCTAGTAGCATTTATCATGATATTAGCTCCAAATGAATAAAACTCGCAGCCATGTGTAATTGGGTGCCAAAACCTAATGAGCAATAAGCTCAGAACAGGCTATTTGGGAGATCTAATTGTTTCCAAAGAACACATGCAACAGGGAAGAGATGCTCTTATTATTAGCAATCCTATTTGAAATGATGACAAATCAATTCTATAAATCATTGTCTGTACTCGAATCTCTCACACCATCCAAAGTGAATTTGAAGAAGGTTTTATTTTTTTAAAACACCAACACAAAACTATTATACCCCATGCCTTGGTGTAGGTCAAATTCTTAAATCCTCCCTGGCATAGCTTTCTGTGTTCCTTTTTCCATTTTAATATGTGGGTAGTTAAAAATGTCAGACACCAGAAGAGAAGCCTTTGCAAATTTTTTATGGCATGTTGACATGTAACTTCAAGATATGAAATTGCTTTTACATTATTAGATGAAAAAAGCCCGTAGTCATAGGCTCCATGAAATGCATAGCAGTTATTAATAAGAGCTGTTATTTAATTACAAATCAAGATTTTTTCTTTTCAGATGTAGCTTATGTGACATTTAAATTACAGACAGTAATAACATGTAGACATAAAATGAGAAAAGAACCACACAGGACTCTTTTGAGTAGAAAATATTGTCCAAGGTTCCAATCTTGCAAAAAATTATTTAGGCTCTTAAGTGCACCCACCAGGAGCAGTATCACTTATGTAGCAGAATGGTTTTCAGTGGGTAGCATTTAACATGACCCCCAAAAGAGTGATCTTAAGGCCAAACCTCTGCAGAAGTGCAGATTTTCTGTAGAAGTTTAAGACTGTGAAAGAATATAAACTTGATGTCTTTGGAGGAAAAAAGGGTATGGCTGTGTCACATTCCATGCAGCGGCAACTTTTATGTGCTTTCTCCTCTGCCCTTTCTGACAAATCATTCAGACATTTTTAATCTCTGGGCAACTTCATGCCTTGACTTCTTGGTTAATATAAGCAAGCTGCTGCCAAACATGCACTTTGTTTCTGTGACACCTCTTATGAAAGTCTACAGCTTAAGCCAAACCTTATAATTCGACCCTGTAACATTTGCTATATGAGTGTAACCATGTTGCTCTTTTGGAAATGCACTACTTTTTGCTCCATCAATCTAAATACTATATGAGCATCCTTTTATGCTTTCTTTAATCTTCCATATTGGGGACGTGATCCTTACTCATAAATTATCACTTTTCTATTAAAATCTTTAAAACTGTTCTGACAGTAGTAGACACCTGTCCATCAGGTAGATCAAGGTGACCAGTTTATATCAAATGAGAGGCTAATCAGCCATCAAGCAGGTATAATGTATTATCTATTGAGCTGAGCTAGTTTTTCATACATAAGACCTACAACTTAAAGCTGTGGACATTGACTAGCAACTCACTAAAGTTATCCAGTTCCTCTACAAATTCCTCTAAACACAAAAGCATAACGTAGGAGATTTAGAGATTTATCTGTTTATTAGTATTTCAGTTAACATTAGAAATTCTGGGATGACCCATCCCATTTTCAAGAAAGTCCTTGAGAGAGAAAAAATGCAAAGCTGCATTGTCATTTCAGTCCATGTAGGGTGCTGTCATAAAACAATCACCAATAACATTAGGAAAACCCATGGTATGCATAGATTTTTAACATCTTTAAAACATATCTCTTTATAAAATAATGTAACATGCACTCTTTAGACCAGTTAACAACTGAGATTTCAAAACAGAATTTTGGAAAGACAAAGTATTACCAACTTTTGAGTCACTCTTTAGTACTGTTAACTTACTTTGAAATTATCAAAACCAGGTAAAGGTTGAGGGAGAAAAAACTTATGACAATGTTTTTGATAGCTACACAAATGGTTAGCTGACTGTGAAAAGCTTTCCCTGCTTTTGCTGCTGTTTCCTCATGTGCAAAGTGACAAAAACACCATCATTTTGAAGGTGAAACTATTAATTATTATTAGCTACATGACTAATATTAAATTACAAGTATACTTCTGCCTTGGGATAGATCAAGTGGCTTTTAAAGCTCTTCAGTATCTTTGCCTTTATCAAGCTGTGATTGTTATTAATTAAATCTTGTCCAACCGAATTACTTAGAAATATGGGTTGTGGCACAGTCAAGATAACATCCCTTTCGTGCTCTTTTAAGAGAGATTTTGATTTGCTAAAAGCTTGCCCAAGTAATATGTAAATCCTCATACACTGAAATGCTACGGCTTGAAATCCCATGCATGTGGTTCATCTCTGCACGAGACAGCACTGACCACATCTGTTCCGTTCTGTAGTTTACTCAGAAGAAAATCCCTACTCATTAGCATCCCTCACCCCTTGCCTATGCTTCAGGAATGCTAATGTTTCAGGTAGCAGGTTAGAGCACTGGTAATTATTTTGACACCTGTAACACAAAAATAGAGTATGGAACTGAGCACTGAAATGGAGTATTCATATGGGCATAAGTCAGGGGAACAAATGTTAGAACCAAGGACTTCTATTCAAACCACTGTCTTGGGAAATGCTAACAGAAGCAAAATGCAGAGTCTTATTATTTTCAAGCTAACAGGCTGGTTGAAAAAAAACCCAAAAAAACCAGGACTCAAATCCATTGAACAATTGATCCTGTCTCAATTTTGAGATTCCTGCAAAGCCTCCTAGCCTATAGAAACACCTCCTGTATGGAAAAACTAAACCATCTCAGGTGACTCCCTTTGCCTTCCAAAGAGGCAGGAAGATACCCATTTCGCTACAGCCAGGTGATTAGGATTTAACTTTATAATAATGATTCATAGGCAAACAATGATCAAGGTCCTTGAGTCGCAAGGTACAGCAGCTTTAAAGCCTTATCTGAAGAAGTCCCTTTACATGTGAGTTTTGTTGTGAAAAGCTCCATGTGATATGACAGATTGATTAGGGGACAAGGAAAACTGCCTGTGACACAGCTTGTGATAGTACTTTGTGAAACAATGTACCAGGAACACAAATTTCTCTTGATCCTTTTTTCCTCCCCTCTTTCTTTGCAAGGTAACTTTTATTCTTCATGGATATTTGAAATATTCCTTTATTTCAGTTTAGCAACAATGACAGACTCCTCAGACATTTCCATAGGAAACTCAGATAACTCCTCAGGAGCAAAACAATTTAAAATAATCAGGAGAAAAACGACAATGATGAAAGAGTCTTTCAGACTGTCGCAGACCCAACACCAAAATTCACAAGGTAATTGCACGATTACTTTTACAAGGTAACTTTACAGGTTGTGAATGAAAATAGCCCCTTGAACATGAAATGAAAATAAACATTTTTAATTTAATGATTAAATTAAGGCCAGTAGCCTGTTTGGGAAGCTTGATCCAGGGACTAAATCCAGACAATTTTAAACAGTATATGACCTGGCAGGTATGTTGAAAGACCAAAATTTTTTGAATGGTAGCCAGCAACTGACATAAAAACAGTACTAAAAGCTCAACTTTAAACCCTTGAATTGTTTCCTTAGTACTTTGACCATACACAGTGTGAGTTAGAAACCATAAGGCTTTGAACTCTCACAAATGTGAATAAAAGAGGCTGTACATAGAATAAAGCTCTAATAGTCAAGGCATCCTGGCCTATGCTGGACATCTTGTCTTCTCCCTTTTGAACCACAACACAGAAGAAAAAATAAGAGAAAAAGCTTCATGACAGTTTTCAAATGGACAGATGATCATCTTTTTCTTAAAATAGATGATATTTATTTTATTTCTGATGGATTATGCATTTGGAAGAAAGTAGGAAATATATAGGCAGATCTACTAGCATGCAAAGTTTTTAATAAGGAATAGCTCAGGTTATTAACAGAACTAGCAGCCTAATAACTTTTTTTTTGACTGGTCAAATCTGTTTTATGTCCTTCAAAATCCCATGTGGTAGCTCTTATTGATTTGTGGTGACATTTACCAGAAAAGACAGAACTCTTCCCTCACCAGCCCCCTGCTATTGAACTCAGCCAATACACTGCTCAGGACTAACCAAGTTGCTTCCAAACCCAGAGTCTAAAGTCAATAAAAGCTTTATAGGATTTTCCACTTTCCCCACAGGAGAAAAATAGCTGTGAGTTTGTTGTTTGGAAAGGCATTGATTAGCATATTGCTGGAACAGACTGTTGACCTAACTATCACAGACTCAGCATGAGGAAGTCTCCTAAGCACAAGTATCTAGCAGAATAAGAACTCATTTGTCTCACCTCATTAAACATTTCCTTAACTTAGACGTTCTATATTCCATTTGTTATATTAGTCAGGCAACTCAATAGATGCAAAAAATAATTCAACATCTAATGAAAGCAACCTATCAGCTCATCTAGAAGTAGAAGAAATCATTCCATTTGCATTCAAAAAGATTCTAAATAATAAAAATGTAGTATTTTCTTGCACTTTTTATTTTTCAAGCTATTTATTTAAAGAAAATTGAAAATGATCAGGAGATAGTTCAGGTGTCAGGACATCCCCAGAGCATAAAAACTGTATTTACTGAGCTGAGATACAGAATTCAGAATGCTTGTTACAAGGTTCCTAGATGTTTAAAGACACTGTGTTTCTCTTGATTTTGGGGGGCGGGCGGTGGGGCGAAGAAAGGAAAAAATAGTTATGCTGAATGAAAGGTCTATTTGGGACCGGGAGACAGATCATTGCAATAGCATATTGCAGTGGAACAGAGTATTTTAGGCACTTTAAGAATGGGAACTGTAGGCTTTTTGTGTAGAATTAAGGGAATACAAGATGTGACAGAGCCACACTGCCTCCTTTCTTCCTGCCTGTACTTGGTTTGTCTTCCCAAAAAGTTGCTCTAGTGTTATTCCCACTTCCAATTTTGGATTAATGAGGCATCCACACTTCCTCAGGGAAGATGTGGTTTTAAAGTACTGTTGTTTATGTTCTGCCTCAGTGTGTGCCATACACTTGATGTTGGTAATGGAGTAATACTGAAAACCAGGCACTTTTAGCAAAATAATACCCCAAACAGACCTTCATATATCTCTGTCATTGCTGGAGCTAGACTTCAGTCCCTTGTCGCCAGGAGTCACTGTACTTCTCATGCAGTTTCTCTAGCATGCTCTTCTGACAAAGAGCATGATGTTTTGCTGCTCTAAGAATGCAGAGCAATGTTTCTTCACCATAAGCAAAACCTTTGAGTGAACCAGTTCAGAGGGTCCGGTAAACAACAAAAGGCTGGACAAAAAGTCACTGAATATGTGTTGTCATGAATCCACTTGTATGGATGAATGTGAATTAGTTTTACATCTACCAGCTCTGTTAGGGCGTGCTCCACTGTGAATGCATTCAGCAATATAAATCAGAAAGGATTTAGGCACACAGGTATGTATATGCACACACACACACACCTTTTCTAAAACAACAGAACAGTGTACAGCATGATTCTCCCAAGATCTGAGTTTATAAAGCTGCTGTTTATTAACACACACCCCTGCCTCATGGCAGAAAGCTAAATGCCTCATTACCCAATTATGCCTACAAAATAACTCTGTATCATTCTCATTTTTACAAATGAAGCACTGAGGCAAAACATAAATTGATTGCTTAGAGGTCAAATTATAGTTGACCCAGGATTGAATCCCAGCCCAAATCTTTATGTACCAGATGACGTTTCTATAGTTTGGCTCCGAGATCTAGTTTGTAAAAAGGGAGAGAGGAGTTTTTCCTGAAACAGAGCTTCTGTAAGATCAATGGACCTCTGTAAGGTCATATACTGTCCTTACACTTCAGTCTTTAAAACCTGGAAGAAGAATGCAAGACAAGATTGAATATGTGAATGAGAAAGTAGGCATTTTAAGGTGGTGTAAGGGAGAAATCTTACTAAAGGGAATTAAGGTAGTAATGTAAGTCAACATGATTATGCTAAAGTACAATGGGCATAAATGAGGGGAAAGAGAAGCACCAGAGAAATTTCATCTTGCGTGCACTTTAGATGCCCACAGTGTTTGTGTCTATGAACCAGTAACCCATAATTCATCAAAGAGAAAAAGAAACAAACCAAAAACCACATCTAAAAATGAATTTGTCTGTTTAATATTTGGAATGAGAGAAATTGCATTCTGTACGTTCCTCCTCTTTCTCTCCCTTAGGGGGAAGAAGAAAATTTCCGCAGATGTAGAAATATATTCCATTATTGCATCTCCCCAGCTATTTTTCTGCAACACTGATCATATTTTAAATGCAACTAAACATCTGAATAAAGTACAGAGAACTTCTAAAGTGACAAATGAATGAATCCAGGCTCTTTTAGTGGTTTCTGTTCTCTAACTCAGTTTTTGCCGATTTATTCAGGATTCTTCACTTCAGACAGTTTTTCATTCATTTCATCATCCTCTCATTGACCCTAAGATCCTTGAATTTGCATATCAACTTCTTCTGTGAAACTTTATCAAAGCCTTACTCAGATATAAGCCAAACAGATCTACAGCATCCCCAGTCTCTAATTTCTTTGTCCCACTTGCTCCTCGATTAATTCTATCACGTGCTTCTGACAAGATCTAATTCTCTAAACTCATGGCTCTTGGCTACTGCGTAAGAGACTTTTATCTAACTTGCTAACAAGTTCATCCTTTATGAATAATTCTAGAAATCTTTCCCAAAACAGCAGTTAAATCTGCTGGCCTGTTCTGTGTTTCACAACCTGAGTTCACTGGCAGTGAACAAGATGTCAAAATTATACAATTCTGACCGTGTCTGATCAAATGAAGATGTCCTCTTAATGTTTTGTACCTGCTTAGTGTTACATCTATAAGACAAGGTTTAGGATGTGCCTTGTCATCCAATCTGCTGTGGTATCAGTGCAAGATATAGCAGGGAACGAGACAGCAAACAAATTGACTTCAAAGGCTGCTATGTGAGAGAGGATTTAGGGAGCAAGGATTTCTTTCCTGGGATGGTATCACTTTCAGATAATTGTAGAAAACTATGGACAAAAAAACCATGAAAAGATAAACCAGTCAGCCCGTTTGCCCAAGTCACATTACCACTGTATTTTGCCAGCCAGACAGTTTTTGTCTAACTTGTCTTTAAGGACATACACTGACAGATCAGCATAAGCTCCAGTCCACTACAGTGCTCCATTGCCTTCTTTCTGACAGAAAGCTTTTTTAATCTTCACTGAAAGATGTGGCAGATGAAAATATTCTAAATGGCTTAAAAATTAATTAAGCTATATTCAACATCTAAACCAATATGGCAGCTAAAGAGCATCATACTGACAAATCTTCGAACACAGGAATTCCCTAAATTTCAGCTTACTACATTCTGTGGCATACATGAAGAAGCATATTGCTGTATGCCTAGTTTTTGCACTTTTCCCCTAAACATTCACTGCCTGTTAGTGTTAGTGGCAAGATACTGAACTAAATGGAGTGTTCAACTCACTATCGCTAACTTTTTGTTCCTATGATCTTGCTTCTCTGCACTGGACTCTCTCCAGTGGGTCTGCATCTTTCCTGAAAAATGACTATCAATTCCGAAGCTCTCTAGCTTGCACTGGAAAAAGCTCCATGTTGCAGTCAAGCTGCTGTCATCTTGCACAATGTGTGCCTGCACTGCCACCTCCCCTGTCACATTTATATTTCCATTTGTGTAGAGGCCTTTGAGATCACAGATTCTCTGTGATGGCCTAAGAAACGCTTCTTTAAACTGGTACCCTCTGTCTATCTGCAAAAATATCCTGTTCTCCACAAAGGTTCTTGGAATGATATCTATTATCTGCAGTTAGCTGATCTTTTTGCAGCACTTTTTACTTCCTTTAGTCATCGTTATCGACTCTTTATTAATATTATTCTATCTGTTCCTTTGTGAGAACTCCGGTGAAACAGCTCATCTACTTTAGAACTGCTTGCCCTCACCTAGGAGAAAGAGTTTTCAGGGACTGAATTTTTCCCTTTTTCTTTTATCACCAAGGCTACAAGCCTTGGCAACAGGGAAAACAGAACATCTATTTATAGAACCAATGAGTGAGAAGTGCAAAGACCTAGAGATGGACCAATTAGTAACTACTCTGTCTCGTTATCATTCAGTTTCAGATGGAATAGAAAAAGGCAAATCTGAAGATCATCTGCATGAGATACTGGAAACAATGAGACCAATCTGATAGTGCCCAAGGAAAATATATAATGACAAAACAGTATGGGATCTAAAATTGGATCCTGCAGAATCCCAGCATTAATGACTGTTTCATTAAAGAGGCTTAACTGCGACAAGCGGGCTCCCCTGAACGAAATACAATTCACAAAATGCTAGACAATCCAGAAGAGATAGTTAATCTCTGCTGTACAAACTGATGTTCATTTGTAACAAATGATGCAAACAAATACTAAGAGTGGATTAACACGGTCTTTTTTAGTAAATATGTGACAAGAGCTCTGCTGGATACTTCTGTTAAGCATCTGGGGTGAATGACAATTGAAGTTGGTGCTGAAATTTCTTGCACATGTTGATTACCAGAGGATATTCTTCCACCTGAACTATAGCCTCATCTTGAATAAGTGAAAGTTAAATAGGCTATAAGAAAACTAATTCTCCATAAGAAATACTGATCAATTCAGGATGTATCACAGATAAACCCAAAAATGTAAAATGGAACATAGTTAAACAGATATAATACAGGAAATGATAGATTATCTGCAGGGAACAAAATTAGTACAACACTGATTACAAAAACCACTTCAGAACAAACGCACAATCTTCTATTACTGTGTCACTGACTAATAGGTTAGTTGAAGGCAGGCCTACGTCTACATTTTCCATAAGAATTTATTCAAGCTGCTGTATTATTCCTTTTTTTGGGAACAACTGATTTTGAAAACATATTACTGTTTATTCATTCTGCCCAGACAATTACAGCTAAAATTTCTACTCCTTAAAACTGAATTAATGGAATACCAGTAAATACTGAGTGACAAATAAACACAGATTTAATACCCTTATTCTGCCACGCAGTCTGAATACAGGAAGCAGTAAGAACTTATTAGATGGACAATGAGGCCTTAACAAAACAGGGAAAGTAGCATTTCTAGGATTAGGACTGACACTGGTCCTTTCTGGAGATTTCTCCTCCTATAGTTTTGCCTAGACAGTTTAAAAACTGAGGGTCTCACCTACTGGACTGGCTTTAATTGAGGAGAGCTTGCTGCAGATCTGAGCCATCTGATCCACCTGGAGAGTCTTTCTCAGTCTTCTCAAATGTTAATATTTAAATCTTTACCATCCCCATTATACTTCCCAGCCTTTCACAGTTAGGCAAGTTTTAATTTCACCAGCAATCAGACTGTTCTCTTCAAAAGGCTCCTGGGCAATTCCATCTGCCACAAGAGCAACAATTCACTCTCATCAACCAGGCTCTTCCAGAAGCAATTTTGGCTCTCTACATTGGAAGTACTGAGTGTACTAGTGAAAAACAGATAATTGTGACTCTTTCTAGGTGATTACATTCATTAGCTGCAAATACAGAGGGAACATTAACATCATCTTATTAAAATAAATTGCAAGGAAAGAAGCTTGATGATGTAGACCCTAAAATGAAATATAAGCAAACTCACAGCACCACTCTTTGAGTGCCCTCAAAAATTACAGCACCTTTACACTTAAACTTATCCTACTCCTTACTTTTTTGTGGTCTTTGGGTCAGGGACTGTGTGTGTTGGATTTACTGCAGCCATCACTGCTGTGTCACGAAAGAATTCCAAAATACAGAAAGCATGAGTAGATTTCACTGCAGTCATGAAGAGATGGCACTAAAGATACTCTTCCTGTGCCTTGGAGGTTCACTTAGGTAGTCATTCAATTACTTCGCTAGCAAAGGACTGTCAGAAGAGGAAGGATTCATATCAAGTGTGTTAAAAAGATGAATTGCAATATAAAATGCTGCTCTTATTGCAGTCCTTTGAAAGAACAGGGTTAGGACTTTTCAGTGTACTATTCTTCAAGCAATGGTGAAGAAAGAGCTGTGAAAGTATATGAACACACACATATACACACTCATATGCATGCATATGTTTGTGTAAGTACAAGTTCCAAGGAAAAAACCCCACATTTGTGAGGAACAGGGTAGTGACTAGTCCTGTGTCCCACACCATCACGCTGTTATCAACCCAGACCAAGCACTGAACTGCTGGGCAGAGCATACTTTAACAAAGCCAGTCTCTCACACCCTGAAAATCACTGCTGTGAACATCCTTTCTCACACCTGAAGTCCCCTAGGCACAGAGAAACTGGCAGTCAGGATTCATGAGCTCACTTGCTGTATGGTACCATGTCCTTCCCACCCGTGCTTCCTCCCACAGCTTCATTATAAAGCTGACCCCAGTTGCTGTGGTCAGGTCACAGCTGTTCTCCCCATGGCTCCCAAATGTGAAAGCAGATCTGAAGAAACTTTAGAGATAAATACATGGCAGGAAAAAAACCAAACAAATACAGCAAAACAAAAAAAAATCCTACCTAAATGATCACCAATGAGAAACTTCCAGTCATAATTCTTCACACATTTTTTTTTTCAGTTTCAAGTGTACTCTTTAATTTGTAGATTACAATGAACCCACTTCTGATCAGTCTAAGCTCTGCTTTTTATGGTCTACAGCTGAAGCAGTGTCCTTGTTCCAGAGCTAACACTGTTCACTGATAAAGACTTCATTAGTGTTTGAAGGTTTTAGAAAATGTTACATATTTTTATCCTGTCTTTGGGACATTAAAAGTACCGGACATGTGGCAGTCATATAGCATCAGTCTGGCTAGACTTGAAACAGACCATGAAAGCAAGAATGTTGTTTATTTTCCTCATCCATCCATTGGGACTACTTAATAGGTAAGTGTTCTGCCACAAAACAGAACATCTTGTTCGGTGTTAGAAGAAAGCTTGTAACCCCAAACCCCAATCTCATGACCTGAACCGTGCCCCTTGCTGAAAACTGAGCAAACTTCCTTTCCTGCTTACTCAGAGTCTGGTGCTGCTCTTTTCAAATGGGCAGCACTCTTCCCATCTGCTCCAGTTCACAGAGTTGGCTCCTGGTTTGCCAGTTGGTTACAGCTTCAAAGGATTACATTGTTTTCATCTTGAACTCTGAAAACAAGGCCGTTTTTTAGTGTTTTGGCTCATATTTACGAGCCTGTGCGGTACAAGCAGCATGCAGGGGATCAGTCACACAAGTCTTTTGTGATTTTACAGGAGAAATACGCACACAAACTGAATGGGCTACAGTTCCACAGGGTTAATTGGTTTTCAAGTTTGAGACCAAATCATACCACTCATTAAAAAGTTTATTTAAGGTCTATGAATGATCACAAGAATGCCATCCTTTGTCTCTTTGTAGCCCCTCCCCTAAATATCTCCATTTTCAGGACTAGTTCTCCAAAAATTCTGAAATAAGCAATGATCTGAAAATTTGCTGAGTCTCTGGGTTAACACCCAGACTTGCTATTATGATGTTGGCAAGCGAGGGTACTTGAGTACACACTGTTCACTGATGTGATTGCCTTGAACAAATAAGCCCAAGGAAGGGCCCTAGTAGGTCATGGGCTTATAGTTTTAAAACTTTATTACCCATTAAAAGGCAAGGTCACAAAACTGCAGTTTCCCTCAACATTTTTTTTAAATTGCCAATCACAGCTAGTTATATAGTAAATAAATTTGAACTGACTGCTTTACAGGAAAGTACCTGGCCAGAGGAAACAACATTGTGAGCTGATATGTAGATCATGAGATTTGCAAAAAAAGTTCTGAACTTGATCAATAGCCCAGCTCCAGCTGTTTTGATTTGTGATGTCAGAAAACCACTGCTGATTGCTTATTAATAGGGAAATATGCACCTTCCCGAGTGCACTACCACCAATGAATCTAATTCTTAATTAGACATACTCTCAAATAATAATTTTTTAAAGCTAGCATATTTGAAAGGAAATAGAGAAGAGATTTGCAAAAGAAGTTTGCAAGTTGTTGCTTTATAGGCAATCTAAAAGGTGAAAAAGAGTATGAGGAAAAGGTGATATTGAACCTCTAAGGTCAGCTTCAGAGCAGCAGGCATCTTAATAATGTCATTTCTTTTTTTCTCCTTTATGAAGTTTCTGAGAAGTTTTTATCCATGGAAAAATTCAGGTCTATTTGGGTTATGCAGTGATTGATTATCTAGAGAATTTCTCTTAGGGGCAAAATTCCCTGCATTTTATCAGTTTTATATGACTGACAAAAGAGAGGGAAAATAACAACAAATAAAAAAGATTACTACGCTTGGAACTCTAAGAAAAGGTGATTAATCATCTGTTACATATTAGGCCTCTTTATCAACTATTTCTCTGACAGCACAATACAATGTTTTTTCCCCAAAACAGAAGAATTTCATTGTGAGACAGAGGTGGTTTTGCCACTTAATTCCTGGTCATTATATCACGGTGTAGTAAAAATTATGTAAGTGTAGAGAAAGAGCTTCTTCTGGCTGCAGAATCAGTCTGCAATGGCCATTACAAAGACCGATAAATGAAATGGGATAAATGTGTACACAGCTAGGAGAGCTTTTCAGAAATAAAAATTTTTTGTAGCTGGTTTGGTCTTTCCTTTGTTTTATGTGTCATGCGGAGGAAGCCACAACCTCACAGTTACTCACTCTTCTCTGCCAGCACTTTTGGTAGGCTGATCATAATTTTATAAATAAATACATCCCTACAAGCCCTTATTTCATTAAGCTGCTTTTGCCAACAATGACTTTTCAACATGTGCATTTTTAGAAATTGTGGCCAAACACACGGATTAATAGTTCTCTCTTCTCACTCAAACACACCTACAGCCTTAGTCCCCAGTTCCAAACGCTCTGCATAAAGCATTTTTTCACGTGGAATAATCCCACAGTATACGACCTTGCAATTTTAAACTTAAATTAGTAGCAGGGAGAAAGACACAGCACCTGTGAATCAAAATGGATTTTCCCAGCAAGTTTCATTTCCTATCATACCCAATTCAAGATTAGATACGTGATTTCACTTCAGAAAAGTACAATATTGATTGTTATCTTATGCATTTCCCCGTTATTCAACATAAAATATCATCTCAAGGACCCTGATGCTTTTGCAGCTGTGTAACAGGTGAGGAGTTACATATATGCAGAGTATTTTCACTAGTGAATTCTTCATTGTGCATGATGCAGGGTCATGGCTGTTCTTCATTTGTTTGGCAAATTGATTATAGCTCCTTAAAGCCACTCAAGCAACACAAAGCAGACAGAAGAATTACGAGCTAGTTTAGTGCATTTTACCTTGATAGAAAGGGCTTGTAGCACAGAGAAGCAGGTAGGAAATTATATATACACACAGCCTCCAGCTTGAGGCTTTCACTGCAAGCTGCATGACTAAATCAGAGGTTTATTAGTGCCCTGCTGATGACTTTGCTTTGAAAATATACTGGGGTAGGAAAAAGGTTGTTCGCTACCGGCTAGGTGGATGTGTAGCTGAAATGTTTATCAAACCACTCTAACTGGTTGACATATGTTATTCAAAGAGCAATCTTAAAAAATTTTGACTGAGGTATAACTATGCTAACTGACTGAGTTTATCATGTGTTTGTTACACATTTTATATTTGCTAAAATTATAAGCAAGATTACACACCAAATTTAGATTTGAATCCAAACCTAAATTCCATGCAGTATCTGAGGCTGGGCATAGCCATTCCAGTTTTGATATTTTCTAACTTTTCCACTATCTAACAGATTAGGGAAATTTGGCAGCCTGGCACACTGCTGTGGTTTTCCACAGCCATGAACCAAGCCCCACACAGGCACTCATTCACTTCCCCACCAGTAGGATTGGGGAGAGAACTGGAAGGGCAAAAGCTAGGAAACTTGTGGGTCGAACTTAAAACACTTTAAAAGGAACAGCAAAAACAGCAAAAACAAGTGAAACAAAACTAGGAATTAATTTGGTGCTTCCCATGGGCAGGCAGGTGCTCAGCCATCTCCAGGACTGCAGAGCCCCATCACACACGACAGCTACTGACAAACATCGTCGCTGCAAATGTTCCCCCTTCATTTTTCTTCCTGCAACTTTACATACTGAGCATGATGTCACATGGTCTGGAACATCCCTCTGGTCAGTTGGGGTCACCTGTCCGGGCTGTGTCCCCTCCCACCCTCCCAGGCACCCCCAGCTTCCTCACCAATGTGGCAGCACAAAAAGCAGAAAAGGCCGTGGCTCTGTGCAAGCCCAGCTCAGCAATAACAAAAACATCTCTGTGTTATCCACCCTGGGTTCAGCACAAATCCAAAACACAGCCCCATACCAGCCACTGGGAAGAAAATTATCTTTACCCCAGCCAAAACCAGCACAAAAGGAACAGGAAAATTCTGCAGACTGTGTATGATGGATCTGATGCATCCTGCATGTGACATTCCACACAGAGCTGACTGTGGATACAAGATGGGTGTGCCACAAATATATCAACATCACCAAAAGTCATGAACCAAAACCATCCAGAAACAAATACGTTTAATTTGCTAAATGCCTCCTCCATTGTCACAGACTCACTTTTCAGGGCAAGTTCCCTAGGATAAATACCTTCTGCTTTTCAAACAGGAATACCAATCTAGAAGATAAAATCCAATCAAAACACCTAACCTGTAAGGTCTGGTGAGGAAAAGACCATACCAGGCTAGTCTAAACCAGGATACTAAGTTGGAAGGGACCTAAAGGATCACTTGGTCCAACCTGTCTTGGTAAAAGCATGATCTAGACAAGATGGGACAGTACCCTGTCCATCTGAATCTTAAAAATATCCAACGTTGGAGAATCCTCCACTTCCCTGGGGAGATTATTTCAATGGCTGATTGTTCTCATTGTAAGCAACTTTTTTCCTCTGTTCACTCAGAATCTCCCAGGGAATAACTTGTACCCATTACCTTTCCGCTTTTCCATATGGCTGTTGGTAAAAAGGCAGTTTTCATCTGCAGCTACCCCTGAATATTGGGACATGGTGATAAGGTCTCCCGTAAACCTTCTTTTCTCAAGGCTGCCCAAACCCCGCTCTCTCAGCATTTCCTCATAGGGCAGCTTTCCAGTCCTTTGATCGTCTTTGTTCTGGCCCTTCTCTGTATCCTCTCCAGCTTGTCCCTACGAGCTATGATTCTGAGGCACAAGGCCAGGTCATCCTTTTAAGGCTGGCACAGAATGAGGAGAGGTTTAGGAAGGCTGTATTTTAATCAGTTGTAGGATAGGGCTTGCAAATTTTTTGAAAGTCAGTTTCATAATTTCCATGCATTTATTAAATAATTTATTCAATCTACAGTGTCTTGTTTCAGAAAGTCACTAAATAGGTTCTTGTTAAGATTTCTGGCACATTATTTCACTGCCAAAGACTGACAATATTCCCTCCCCTTCCCTACCTTTTTTCCCTCCTGAGAACTGCTGTATGACTACGACTTCCAAAAATATTAATTTGCCCTCTGCTTGTCAAAATTCATGTACTGTTTTCAAGCACTGACAGCAGATACTTATTATTACATCATTTGCCATTTGTTGGGGCCATTTCCTGCCCGTGTAAATAAGCAGAGTAACACAATAATCTGGAAGAAAAGTCTGGTTTGAAAACTAGATGCCTCAATTGGAGATGTCACAGCAGAACCTGTACATTCACTATTTAATAACAGAATGCAAGTGGCAGCATTTGCAGACAGCAGAATATTTAGGTTGCTCAAGCCTAAAAAAAGATTGAGAGAATGTCAAAAGGAGAGCTAAAACACAGTGACTGCTGTCATTCTATGACAAAAGCATTGTGTATACTGAATAGATAATTAGTGATTGTAAATCTCCTGTAAGTAAGGAAAGAAAGATTTTGAATTAATTTGAGACATCACTGAAAATACCTACTACATTTTTGTTAGTAGCTAAGTACAAGGTAAACAGAAAGACTGGGGTAGCAAATAATTGAAAATACATCATTAAGTCAATTACAGGCATTCATCAAAAATAACATTTTCCCTCCCCATCGCTTTTGAGAGGGAAATGCAGGCATACAAGAAATCCAAACACAGTTAAGAGAAGTCTGTATGGTAATGGACAACTTTCAAGAGAAAATAAATGTACAGAACAAAAATAATCAGTCCAAGGAACAGACTAAGAAGAAGAAAAATGACAGACGTATACAAATGATGAATCTCATGGCTAATAAAAACCATGGTACATCTACTTATTCATGACCATTCTCCAATTACAAAATCCACTTAAACACCTCATAGATTTAAAGAACTTGAGTAACAAGATTTTACAACCTCATATGAATATGATGATCTTCAAGACTAATGAGAATGTTCAGATACTGAGGACAACGAGGACATTTTAAAGTGGGAAAGCAAAGAGCATAATCGTTTGAATTTTGGTATAATCCACATTCAAATTTGTTTTTAGAAGACATGGTTTTCTGGTGCATACTGCTTATTCTCAGTGTCTCCCACTGCAATGTTTAATTTCCTAACTTACCTAGATCTGTGGGTTTGATCTGTTATGGTAATTCCATCACACCAAAAATCAACTAAGTTATTATCTTGTTTAAAATCATTCTGTTCTTCCTCCCCATGACACCATTGTCCTTTTTCTAGAACAATCTGAAGTGTGTATTATTCTGGCAAATATTTGCACTAATCTGGAAAACAGTAGTGTTTAGATGTGTATGACAGAATTTCCATCTTCCCCTAAAAGTAGGTACAATACTTAAGGTAAAATTATGAAAGGGAAAACCAGTCATTTGTTCAGGAACCTTAGTTTGAAGTTCCTTCTAACGGCCCTTTTTCCATTCTTCCTCAGGCAGGCAACAGAGGGATGAACCTTATTTGGAAGCATAGACTGTGCCAGATGGAGCAGGCTGGTTTAAAAATCAGAGGGACACAAGGGCCTGTTTTCTGTAGGAGACAAACACAGAATGTTCTGCATGGCCAGCACTTATGTGCCCTCCTGTACTTTGGTGCAGCAAGCATCAGGTGGTTTTCAGCTGCTCTGACGCCCACTTTGGCTGAGCTGCATCAAGGGCAAGAGTACCACCATCATGTCAGCCTTAACACGGCTTCCCAGTATTATCAGTGAGTGTAAAGTACTGGTCTTAATTTGGTGTATTTAAACTTATTTGGTCTAGTGCCTGAAATATTCAGTGAAAAGCTATCTGCAGGATGCTATGGACTCCACATACCACAAACCTCAGTTCAGATTTAAAAAAACTTTCAAGTTGACTTGACATTGCATACTTCCTCTTTCTGATAGTAATGTCAGAAATCTCACCAAAATCCTCATAAACATCACCAATTCTTTTTCAACTTTTTACTGGACTAAAGCCATTACTTTTATTCCTACCTTGTATAATAAGCATCTCATTGCTGGCAGTTAATGTGAAACAGCCATACAACTAAAACGAGTAACTCTTAGCGATATGGGGTTCAAAAAAATTCTTGTTTGAATGATTTTTATTTATTATTTGCATTCAGAAAGCCTTCTTGTAATGTCTTTGCCTTGTTAGAACTTGGTTTTCACACAGTAAGATGAAGACTCCTTTATAAACTGGTAAATACACAATATCTATAGGCAATTATTTTCCCAAACACACTATCATCTGTCTGCAGCATTATAGTGATACATAAGGGCTTCCTCTGTAATTCTGGATAGTTTTGTTACTGTACTGTACAGGACTTACAAAAACATGGATCAGAAATGTATTCACAGACTACAGCTACCTGAAAGGAGGTTGTACCAAGCTAGGGGTTGGCCTCTTCTCCCAGGCAACCAGTGACAGAATGAGAGGAAATGGCCTTAAGCTGAGCCAGAGGAGGTGTAGGTTGGCCATCAGGAGGAATTGCTTCACAGAAAGGGTTGTTAAATATTGGAATGGGCTGCCCAGCAAGGTGGTGGAGTCACCATCCCTGGAGGTGTTCAAGATAAGACCNTAAGGGCTTCCTCTGTAATTCTGGATAGTTTTGTTACTGTACTGTACAGGACTTACAAAAACATGGATCAGAAATGTATTCACAGACTACAGCTACCTGAAAGGAGGTTGTACCAAGCTAGGGGTTGGCCTCTTCTCCCAGGCAACCAGTGACAGAATGAGAGGAAATGGCCTTAAGCTGAGCCAGAGGAGGTGTAGGTTGGCCATCAGGAGGAATTGCTTCACAGAAAGGGTTGTTAAATATTGGAATGGGCTGCCCAGCAAGGTGGTGGAGTCACCATCCCTGGAGGTGTTCAAGATAAGACTGGACATGGCATTCAGTGTGGTCTTAGGTTGGATATGTGGCCCTTCCAAGCTAATTGATTCTGTGTGATTCTGTCCTGCCCATGCTCCCTTCTTGTGCACCTGCTCACTGCCAGAGCGGAGACACAGAAACGTTGATTTAGAGTAAGCAGTACTTGGCAACAACCAAAACATCAATGTGTTATCAACACTATTCTCATACTGAATCCAAACCAGAGCATTGTACCAGCTACTAAGAAGAAAATTAACTCTACTCCATATGAAACCAGGACAACCCAGGACCAGGCTGTACATATTAGTTTTTTTCTGATATTTAAACTCGAAACATTCTTCTGAACTAGTTCAAATGGTGTGATCTCTAATTAATCCTTTGCATATCTTTTCAAGTAATCAGTAGACTATGAGCATGAGAATGTGGTAATTTTTTGGAGAATTTTTGAATCCTGTAAGGAGAAAAATGTATTTAAATGCATTATTCTGAGCCCTCTTCAGTTTTTTCTTTGAGGGAGTTATGTGGCTAGTGTTATGGAAAAACATGCTCTACAAATGGAACCACACCACTTGAAGAAATTAAGGACTTTGAAGGACTGGAAAAGCATCCCATCTTCTTGCCGTGACAACAGCAATACTATGTTCTGTTGGGCTCTTGAACATAATCAAGAGAATCAGATGATAGCGTTGTTTCTAATAGCTGCAGCCCTTTATCAATTTGACTAGGTAAAGGAATCTATTGGGGAAGAATATGATAGATTATACAAAGCTGTTTTATACTCAGAAACAAAGTGCTGTGAAATGAGTGGTGTCCCTCAGGAGTCTGTACTGGGACCGGTATTGTTTAACTTTTTCATCAATTACATATCCAGTGGGATCCCTGGAAACACTCAGGGTCAGATTGGATGGGGGTCTGATCCATCTAACCTAGTTGAAGATGTCCCTGCTCATTGCAGGGGAGTGGACCAGAGGGTCTTTAAAGGTCCCTTCCAACCCAAACTCTTCTATGGTTCTACAACTCTATGAAACACTTTGTTTGAACTTTGCCATAATTAATCGGGATAGGAAGGCAAAACAGGGCTCTTCGCTCACTCAGTGATGCATTAATGACCTTTTAGAGACTCTAAAAACAAAGTCTGTTTGAAGAATAAAGTAAGGGAGCAATCTGTTGCCACACTAGGGTCCAGACAAGTCAATGGAAGTCTAAGCCATTCAAGAGTTCCCTCATTTACTAGAACTTGCATCATTATGTAATTAAAATAACTACTTATATCACACCTGTTTAATTGACATTAGCAGAGTCCCTGAATGACAGATACCCAGTATTTCTGGTGTTGACAGATTTGCACAAAATGACATTCATCAGTCTTGGCATAGTTACTCCTATTGAAATAGGAACCCCACATGTTAACACAACACATACATGGCATTTAAGGTTTAATCAAAGTAATTCTATTTTTGAATGTTTGATTGACAGGCTCTTCTTTCTGCTCCCTTAACTCAGCTATGTCATTATTAGCACACACACTTCTGATCAACATATCAGTAAATTTCTGGGTTGATCTAACCATAATTTACCCACATATGTGGGTAAAAATATTGTTTGTGATGCAGAGCCATTAACCCCCTGCATAACAGATCATGCTGCTGTGTCCCAGCCCTGTAGACCCTCCCTGCAAATAAAAAGTCGTCTCTGCATTTCTTCAACAGATGCTGCAATACTCATTAATACAAGCTTTGGAACGGGAAGGCTCTGCCCCAAGCTGGGCTATTGACAGAGATAGGTTTGTCTTGATGTACTTATAAGCAGAATACAGAATGATCTGGAGGCTTGGGCTGTGATAACAGCTGCTTTCAAATCTTGAATACTCAGTTAGGAAGAAGTAGTTTTTAATATAATTTTTAATATATTTTAATATAATTTCAAACCTAGAAAATCAATACTGATTATTTTGTTATTAAAAACAAATAAAAATAAATAGATAGATTTATGTTCACAAGGATTTCTCACAAGTGAACTATATTCACCTGAAGGCAAAATTCACTTTCAAGAGTTTTGTTGTTCTTAGCATGAGTTGTGAGCTGATAAAAATAAAGAATGGTGTTCAAACATTGAGGATGGCTATCAAAATTGGAAGCAACTGGTAAATCAGAAGCCAAAGGCTTCAAAATACTGGCATTCAAGACTGATTCTTTATAGTACAAGATTTCTTGTCCTGGGTACATACAAATCATTCACTCACATATAAAATGCATGAAATGTTGAAACTCACCTTTTGGCAATCTTCCTTGACTTCCACTTTAAGTAAGTCTACTCTTATCACCAAAAAGGCCTACTAAGTGCAAAGCCCTGTAATTCCAAAATAATTCATATTCTGTTTCAATTTAAAAAAAAAAACACCCACACTAAGTAGGGATAAGTTTAAAACATACAGAGAATGTGAAAAGTGCTGAAGAAATTTAAAGGGTTTCTTTGTATATGACATTTTCAGTACAAGTTCTATCATTGCTCTACCACTGCCACATTATCTGCCGAGCACTTTGCAGTCATACTTTCTCAGTGGTGCTGATATTCTTGTACTACACAACACCACTATCTGTGCAGAAAGCCTCAATTATTTTGTGGCACTTGGTCAAAGATAAGCTCAGCAAAAGCCATCCCCTTGTTTAGAGAGGGGTGTATGTGATTGCAGAAGGGACTGTGACCATTGCCTGCCAACTGTGTTGATAAAACATGAAGCAGGAATACAGCCAGGATTCAACTTTTGATCATGACTTTCCAAAATAATGTTACACATCATTATACACATCACAGAGGAACAGACAATTATGCAAGACACTTTACAGAATTCATTTTTTCCTCGGGAAACATGTGCGTGTGAGACAGCGTGAGGGACAGAAATGACAATCCCACTGCAGCGAGGGGACAACAGCGAGTTGTGCTCATTTCAATGCTTGAGAGTCCTTGTAGCAAAAATCCCAAAGCAACAGCTATAGGGAGAGATGAAAGCTGGTACAACCAACAGAGTCAATGCTAATGAGACTCAATGCAAACTCTCTGTTGGCCACATCAGTAGGACAATGAAGCTCAATCTGCTGAATGTTCCAAAAACAAAATGACAAATTAAGCGTCATCTAACACTTCTAAGAGTATGACAACAGCTTTTATGTTTCCTGTTGAGAACCATTTATTATTGTGGAACACATGTAAATACACGTTGTGTATCACAAAGCCATTCTTCACCTATAAAAATGCACCCAGCCAAAGTCTGGCAGGAATAAATGAGAAAGTTTTAAATTTACCAGCAAAAATAGCAATGAAATAAAATACGCAGCGGATATCGTTCCTATGGGCTACCTTCACAAACCAGTTGATGGACAAATATTAAAAAACATCTATACAGATGTTCTACAGATGACAAACAATTCATTTTTACTAGTGATCTGTAATACTTGAGATTTTATATTGAATCAATAGGCATGTTGCATTACCACCAAAAGCAAGATCAGAGAAAAGAATTTATGTCCCACCTACTGAGAGAAAGTACAGTGTCTCATGAAAGAGAATCTTTATGAGAAGACCTGTTTATAGGTAGAGAAACAACTGATGCTGCTGCAGCTTAACCAAATACCACAGGTATTTTAATAGTGCAAAAGGGCAGCATCTGTATTATGGGGAAGTGAGTTTTGTAACCTATGCCTTCCAATACTCTCCCAATTAAAGCAGGAGGTGTAGGAAGAACTAAAAATCTTGCAAGAAGCTGCATAAATTTAACCTGCTGCACATTCTGTATCACAGAATAGTGTGTTTTGTCTTGGGAGGAGCGCAACTAATCACATCAGTAGTTATATTTTGCAAATGTTTTCTTGATCTGCTAGGTACATGGAACATCCAAAGGCGCAATCACCTTACATACAAGAATTATGCTGAATAAAAGGCTGATATGCAGACCTTGGTGAAGGTACGGTTACTTAATCTCCAAAACAGGTCAGTAATTTGTCACATCAGCCCTTTTATGAACCATCAACCTCATTATCATAGTTCAGTGCACAAGCTACCCTTGGGAGTCCACTGCTAATAGTGTGCAGAGAGAGGTAAGACACACAGTCCAAACTCCCTCATTATAGATCCACTTTAAGGAAACACTTACGTATTAGGGTGAAACAAGCATTACATTTAGAAAAACAAAAATCAATAGAAGGAACCCAAAAGCTAAATGTGTTTTTTCAAGTAATACCATCAAAATTAACTCTGAGAAGCAGCCCAGGAAACTACTCATGTGACAAGCATCATTGATCTAGCTGTTAGCAAGCCTGTATGAATGGCATCATTATACACTCACCCTTACTGGTAAAGGCACAGCATGAGAAAAGAACCGCATATTTGAACAAGAACGTGCTTTAAAACAAAAGATAAAAAGGACTTTCAGTTTTGCTTGTATGTCTGTATTATTCTCCAGGTGTAAATGACAACAGTGCCTAAGGCCTCAAGCCTTTAAGTTGCTGGCTGTTCTGGGGAGCTCTTACCGCTTTTATTGCATTTCTGGGACCTGAGGATATTTAGTGCATTCTTGGTATCATTGATACAAATTTCCCTCTATGAAGCTTTGAAAATCTGTGATGCAGTAAAGCAGATAAGTTTGCTCATGAAATTTCATTAATAATATTAAAGATTCTAAATATTCTAAGTAGGTATCACACTTCTAATTTTTTGATGTAGCCACCGGCGAATAAATAAGAAGGTTACCAGTCTTTCTTATGGATGAAGCTAAGGGAGACAAAACTTAAAGAAAAATCAATTTATCAGCAATAACAAAACTTTTCTCTTCAATAATGCAGTAGATCACCCCAAAACCTCTAGTGCTTTATCTATTTTAAATCCACTTGCTTTTTTACTCTTAAATTTCATCTTGTCCCTACTGTCCTCTTTGTTTCACTACTGTAGTATTCAGTAGGAAAAGGGTAATGCTTTAAGTGTCTGATATAGCATTTTGAGAATTTAATACAGACACAAATTTTATATCAACTTTACATTTTCAGTTTATCTCTAGATCTGAAAACAACTTACCCATGAAAAGAAAAAAAAAGTTGTTAAGACATCAGAAGGTCTGAAAGCAGATTTGTTGCTCATTTCTACAAATTTTATGGACCATTATTTTTCTTAAAATTTAAGCGGACTCAGATCAAGCTTCCCTCATATACATTTTATTTGTAGCCATAAAACACCAACAATCCAAAATAGGGACTGTAGAGAAGTTTATTCTTTATAGTATACTGTGACTAGGTGTACTAGTACTACTTTTCTTCAGAAAATAATGTTGAGCAAAAGGAGGTGGATGAGCAACAGGTCACAGAAAGTTAGATAAAACAAATACATTGCAAATACACTTCAATAACTTAAAGGGAAGATAAGGCAAAGCAGACTTATCAAGTTCTGAAAATTAAGTAAAACTGAAGTTTAAGTTATATTTAGTTTACATTAAGTTACCTTGAAGGCTGGAAAAGAATGGGAGGAGCTACCAAATAGTAGTGGGGTTTTACTTCCAAAATTTAATTCTGCTTTACAGGCTAGCTCAGCAAAAAATGCAACACAACAGCATAATTTTTGGTGAGTTCCCAGCCCACTGGAAGATCATACACAGCCATTTTGATTTTGTTTGTTTAGATGTGTTGACCTAAACTGACTTCACATTTTTCAGTACATTATTTTTAGTGATGCTTTTCCCTGTTTTCTTTTCCATGTATTCCCTTGGAAGTAGACCAACTAGAATTGAAATACAGTAAGTTTCAAATCACATAGATCAAAAACAAAGATGAAAAATACTGAATTTTCATGTTTTTTTACCAATCTGTACTAGGTAAGTCTCCAGCTCTTTGGAACAATTATTTCTACTGTGGTGTGTTGGTTTTAATTTTAAAATGCCAGCCAAGCAACCTGTTGTACAAAGGGGTAGTTCTGCTACCCTCCATCCTCCTTTCATTCAGCACTTCTCTGACTGAAGAGTAACAATATCAGGGAATCACACTGGAAACTCACGGAACAGGAGTTCCGCAAACCAGCTCATTGTGGGGTCAGCCAAACCCTAGAGCCAGCCCAGAGGATTGAGATGGGACCATGTGTGTGAAAGTAGCACAAGAAGTGCCCCTTTTGTCCCAGCTTCTAATTGGACTGCCTTCCTAGCTGAAGGCACACTCTCAAAAGCCTATTCCTTTTCAGAAATGTTCCTTTGTAACACATATAATGATTTGGAAATGTGTCCTCTAACAGTATTTGCAGAAAATGTCAATGCATCCTCTATTCCCCTGGGAAACTCAGCACATTAACACTAAAAGACATGATGCTTCCTTCTGGTGTTACAGGTGTTTTTCATATTTCCCCTGCTCCTTCTTTTTCTCCACATCTACACATCACCACATTTAGAATGTGGTGGTCTAAAATATAGTGTCATTGCTCACGTTTTACTACCTGGATCAGCAGTTTGACTATCAACATATAGGCTGACAAACATTTGATACTTGTGACAATCAGACCCCCTAAACACACAGAGTAATTATCTGTCTTTGAGCTATGCTTGTGAAAGTCTGTTTTCTTCCCATAAGGAGCTGTCAAGAGGTGAGGATGTCTTCTACTACCTGCACAGATTCTGAATAAATGTGTCCATTTACGTTTCTTTAGCTGCCCCAAAATAATGAAAACAGTGTCTTGCATTGGTTTACTGACTCTTTATCCCTGAGGCAGAAGAATACAAGTGAACAAAAAACTGTGACTTAATCTTAGGAAGTGTAATGAATTGATAAGACTCCTGGCAGAAGTAATTTTGGAGTTTTCTCTTGAGACAAGAATGATAGGAAAGATGTGTGCTAATGTCTTCGCAAACAAGTCGATGGGTGAGGGTCTGGGTGTTAAGGCCTTTGAAATGGGTCTTAATGTCCCCACTAACTTCAAGCAGCAGGTTTGTTACAGAGCGCAGACAGCTTGGCTCTTGAAAGAGACAAGGGTGTGCACAAGCCTGAACTTCTGAACTTTGGGGTAAAATGACAAGTTCAAGGCGGGTTATGGGGAAGGCTGTACCTTCCGAGTACCTCAGCCAGTGGGGAAAAGAAGGGGGCAACATGCGGCCGAGAGTTTGGGATAAAAGTGTTATAAATAAAATTAGGCAGTTGACTTTTGCTTCATTAAGCTCTCATTATAATGTTAATAAAAGTTATTTAAGGTTCCCAGTTAATTATTGAAAGGTTTAATTGTTAAGAGGAATAGTTATTAAAGGTTGTATTTGTTGTAATGTTTTCCCAGTTTTTCCCCAGTTCCCTAACAATGATTTAAGTTATGCCTTTTGGCTCACCCTTCTAATAAGTTGAGAATGATGATTGTTTTGTACTTTCCCTGTATATAAGTGTTCTTTTTGGTTGGAAGATGTATTTTTTGTACTTATTTAAGGTGTTAAATGTATGTTTTAAATGTGTTTTACTTTGGAAAAGGTTTGGGGCTCCCCAGTTTAACTGAGATCCCTAACTGCCAGTTTCTAAAAATAGTAACTTCACTGTCCCTCTGCCACTTGACTCCATGGCAACCATGAATACTAATGAGGCTCCTTCCCACCAGAAAGCTACCCCCTAGACAACGACTCAGCCATTGGTGGGCAGGAGTGACCTCACCATTTAAACCCACCAATTGTCAAGGGCCATGGGGGCTGGACAGGGGGCAGGCAGGGGCGTTCCTGGGCGGGGATAGCAGGCCATAAAAAGCCCTGTCTCAGGACAGGAGCTGCCATTTTCTCTGTGGACTAGCCTGGGGAAAGTCCGGTGTTGGAGGAAGGCCTCTATTTTCCACCTAAAGCTCAGCTCCAACACTGTAGTCCTCTGCCACTGGGGTTTATGCCAATCTTGGTCACCTGGATCTCCAATCTTGGTAACCCGGGTTTTTCTTTTTCTTTTTTTCGGACAATTTTTTTGTTAATAAACTTAATTTTGCTTCCGATCCTGGACTGAAGGTTGTCCCTATTTCTGACAAAAGGAGGCTCTGAAACCCCGAGAGAGAAAAACCCGTGGGCGTGTGCCCCGGTGGACTCTCTCCTTTTATTCTAACAAAGTTGCAGGACTCATCTGTCTCCTTTATGGACAATGGCTTTTCATAGCGTGACTTTCTGTACAAGAGCAAGACAAACCACGGCACCAATAGCCTTGATTTAATTACAAGAGAGAGAAATTCCTTTAAAACACCTTCCTACTCGAGGAACAAAGGAGACAGAAAAGCAGAGTAGCACAGGTGGGGCTCTCAGTACTCGCGAGGAACTGTGAAAAACAAAGTGCTCAGTGCTGACGAGAGCACAAAAGAGATCAAAAAAGCAGTGGTACCTGCGGGTAGGAGCCTGCTGAAGCTGGGAGTGCTCCCAGTGGCCACGGCCGTGCTCCCACGGCGGGCAGGCTGTGCCCCTCTGAGGCGGAGATGCCCTGAGGATGCGCCGCTCCAGGTGCGGGCCTTCAGGAAAAGGGTTTCTGGATTGCCTGGCTGAGAGCGAGCCGGTGCTCCAGGAGCGGACTATCTGGAAGGAGAGACAGGGAAGGAATACTTTGCCTGGTGCCCCGCTCAGGCTGGAGCAGAGCATGGGGGCCGCAGGGGCTTTCTCTGCGCCCCTTTCCCCCTTCTGCAGGCTCTGCCGCGGTACCAGAGAGCTCTTTGTCTGCTTTAGCTGAGAAGGCGTAGACAAGCCTTCGGGAGAGTTCTCCACAGGCTGCAACTCTGTGTGAGCCGGCCCCTGGGGAAATAGCATCAAGGTGAAAGCCGCGTGTTTCCTCACCCACGGCAGTGCTCGGTGGCCTTACCTGGGGAGAGCTGAGGGCGGGCAGGTGGCCTCTCCACGTGGCCACGCTGTGAAGCATTAAGGGCTGAGACCTCCAGGCCCTTGTGCTCACCCTCCCATGTAATGCTACTCGCCATGCCTGAGCTAATGATACAGGGTGATTAGGTTTGAAGCCAAGAGTATGGAGTGGCACTTCCTCCATTTCCAGAATTTGAGATATGTTTTTTTAAGGTCACTGCAATTAGATTACAGTGCATTGCCTTGTATCATAAATTTTAAATCATATTCCCGTTTGTTTACTCCATACTTTAGATCACTGTACCTTTGAACTCAACTGAGCAAATGTTTAATATTTCTGTATTACTCTTGAATAACTAGGGCATAAGTTATTTTGCCCTACTGTAAACCAAGAATTTCTGAGCTAAATCACATCAAAGGTTCATCTACTCTCCAACTATTGAGGTGCAGTAAGAGCAAGACTAGGGGAAGGATACGTCATATGCTCGTAGGCTTGTTGGGATTTTCAAGAGACTTGCTAGGCTAGAAGTAGCTCTGAGTATTTAGTAACTGTCTGACTTTCTTGTCTGTCATCCTTGAATTCATCTGATCTTTGACACACTCGAATCTTTTTTTAGTGAGCTTCATAGGTCTGTTTTGTAGTATTTGTATTGTGAAATAGAAGTTCTTCACTATCTACAGCCAGGTGTGTTTCCAGTACAGACATAGTGTGCAGCAATATCAAACAGCAGCCTTTCATACATAAGTCTTAACTAACTTTTACTCATGTTTTGCAATAAGGAGTGGACAGTCAGAATGGACAATCAGAAACCCTTTTCTCTGAAGGTCTTGGTGTGTAAACACTGTGCTTCAATACCTAATGCAAGGTCTAATTTCCCTCCAGACTGCAGAATGCCAAGCGAAATTTTTAGCATTTTAGAATATTTAAACATTTTTATCGAATTTTTGCTCCCACTAGGTGGCATACATTGTAAATGCACACCGGTAACCTTTGGGGGAGAACAAGTCATTATAAACTTAAGTAATCATAGATTGTTTTGGGTTTTTTTTGCCTGTGCTTTCCTAATCGTTCCATGCTATGTATTTTAGTTAAAATTCAGGACTCCTGACACTGCTTGTCAATGGATGTAACTAACCAAGCTTTTATACTATTAGTCAGCACAATTCACAGGGTATGAACACCTTAAATTATTTGTAACAACCAAAGATTTAACCAAAATTGATTCCAACTCTCAATCTGGAAAATGATTCATGTCCATTTGGGAAAGTTTCTGTCTGTTTCTTTTCACTGTGCCAATCTTGTTCTTTATGCATGGAATCCATCATAGTCCATAATTATTTCTATTGTGGTGTTAGAAGGTGTTTGAAGAAAATTTGAAGAGCATATGTTATTTTTATTTCCTCGCTTTCCTTTATAAACTGCAGTGCCTGCTTATTTATTAAGTTTGTGTTAGATGAAGGAGTCAGTAAAATAAAAATCAACAAAGAGCACAGCGGACATTAGTTTTCAAAACCTTTGTTGTCCTTACTGTTTCTCTTCAATTACCTTATCTATGTGTAATCTCACTGCTATATAAACCCTGCCACATCACCTCTCTGCATTTGGACACCTTGCAACTGTGTTGTTTTAGTGAACTAAAATGCAAAAAACTTTCTACTTGCATGTAAAGAGTATAAATTAAAAATGAGCAGGTTTTTTTTTGATATCATGAAGTTTTCAGTAGAGATGATTACCCAAACACCATAGTTTAGGCACAGTGTTTACGAAAAGGCAAAGAGAGGAGAGACATTGGTAACAGTGGGAGGGATGTAAAAACCTCATGCAAGTGCTGAAATTGCATTGGTTAAGTGGATTATGACAGTGTGGTTTTTGGGTTTTTTTTTTGGTAGGTGTGGATCCTGGTCTTGCACATCAGCATAATTCAACAGCAGCATTATGGATGATTGTAGGCTCACACTGGCATAACACCAAGTAAGTGAAAGAAGAGCTACCTCTGCTGACAGTCAGTTTTCCAGAGAGAACCCCTAACCATGCAGGCATGATGCTTTATGCTCTGTGTTGTCTAGAAGGGAGAAAAGATGCATCCATGTCAGGTGCAGAGAGGGAGGAAGGGGGATATGCCTGAGTGTACTGAATCATCACTGCTCTTAGGGGCGACTGGAGTAATGTTAGTACTTGTAATCTGATACAGCTCAGATTTTAAACTGCAAACTCTTAATTTGATCAAGTAATCCTCAAGGACCTTCTCTGTGCTGTGGAGAATCTTAATGTCTTTTACATTTTACTTTACTAAGAGAGGATTGCAAACCTCTTGCAAGTGTGAGCCAATACACCAGGAATAGTAGCATCAAATTCAGTTAGATTACAAGGGAAAGTGATTGTTTATAAATAATGAGGAAAAACTACTAGCTTACTTCTTTCATCTTCTTTCCCTCTCCAATTTCAGATAAAATTGAAAGGAAACTTGGTTGCTAACCAAATAGAAAGTACTGTACATGAATACATGTAATTCAAATAGGATTTATAGCCTTCTCAGAGCATTGCCATCAGTTTAAGAGTTTGGAAATTTAAATTAAAATACATACCCTGTCATTAATTTCAGTCATTAATAGGTGGATGTTAGGGAATTAAAATTCCTTCTACATTCTTTTACAAAAAGAATTTTTTTTACAAGGAATATTTTTAATAGTGGTTCTTCACTGGATTCTTTGTGAGATGAAAGAAGCTTATACTTTGTGAGAGCACAAAGCAAATGATCTTTGAAATTCTAGCTACATTAGGTGTGTATTAATAATTTTTTGACATCACTTGTAAAAGTCTTAGCTGTATATTTTCTCCTCTGCTCCTTTTTTCCCCTCAATGGCTGCTTTTTCTCTTTGAATATACTACATAAAATATTCTAAGGGAATATTTTGGTTCTTTATTTGGAATGTTCAGTAACATTGTTTGGACTTCCAATGAAATCCATGGGACTAGCATGCTCAGTGATTTATCTTGGCTTCTTCCTTGGCTTTCTTCTCCCTGTTTTTATCTTCTGAGATACTGCTTTGGTGGGATTTAGATGAAAAGATTAAAACAAGCAAAATTTGCTGTCATTCTTTCTTTATGCTATGAAGAAAGAGACACATGCAAATCCCTCAGCTGGAGCTACTGCCCACACTTGACTTATGCTTATGAATTCCACAAAGAGAATATTGCAATCCCTAGTTTCCATGTGCAGACGTTGATATTGCCAGAGTTAGCTCAAAGCTATCAATCACTAGAAAGCTTCTTGACTGTTCAAAATAGTTCTATCAATATCTCATTTACTGTCTGATCTAATGCACAGGCTGTTTAATGCCAATGCAATGGCTCCATCTTTCAAATAATAAGACATAATTTCTTTCAAGCCCACATTTTTATGTCTGGCCCATTGAGTTAGACGGATGTGTTTGGCCTACTTTGCTGCTAGGCTGGTATCTGCAAAGAAAAATTGCTCCTACAGTGTATGTTTCAAGTACATGTAATAAGAGCATTTGAAGAAATACTTAGTTTGATGAAATACTACTCAAAGTTAGGCTTTGGGAATAGATTCATTGAGTCAAATTTAAACAGTCCACATTGCCTTTATTGGATCGAATCTAAAACAGTATTTAACAAAACCTGATCTAGTTGAATGATGCCCCATGAAGAAAAGCCAAGATAGTGAGAAAACTCAGTTCTAGATCCTGCTCTGGCTTTGTACCCTTCTTTGGATCTACTGACTTGCTCTGACTTTGTACCCTTCTTTGGATCTACTGACTTGTTCCAGAATAGCAGAGTGTGTGCAGGCAGCTTTGCCCTTTCTTTTTTTGCAAATACTGAATGCCGGATTGTGATTTGGGTATCAGGCCTGAGCAAATCCAAATGATCCCCAGCCCTCTCAAGATTTCCCAGACTGGCTTTCTAGGAGCCAAGGACAGTGCATGTATGCTGATTCTGTCGAGCAGATGAAGCAGATGGACAGAGATGTATTTCCATCCTTTGCAATTCAATGGCCAGCACAGCTGAGCTAATGTTTAGGGGCAGGAGGGGTTAATGATTTGCTGCTGGTATGGGCCAGCAGCTAATTACTTTCTGTCTCCAACAACAGGGAAGCACGATGGAATAGCCTCTGTCTAATTTGCAGTCGTTCCTGTGGAATGCTCCAGTGCAGAAACATGCTGCTCCAGGCTCTGTCTTGGTGACACTGCCTAGCCCTCAGTAAATTATGCAAACGCTTGTCATGTCTTAGGGGTATAAGAATACTGAGCCTCTGTAGGAAGTCTGAAGTAACAACAAACTTTTCAATACATCCTGGCATCTGAATAAAAAGAAGGATTCACAAGGAAGAAGATTTTCATAACATTGTACAAACATTCAGTATAGTTTTCTAGATACACCCAAACCAATGGGCTGTGTGCTTTTACATAACTTTGTAAACTAATTAACTCCTCTTCAGTGCAAGTATGATGCTGAAACCAAAAGATTTCTTCTAAGATTCTGGTTTTTCAACATTTTAATTAGAATGGAAGAACAGACTGGCTAATAAGAACTGATGTTTAACCTTAGCTGAATCTGGGATGAGCTGTCATGTAATGAGATGGTTTTAAGACAACTGACTGATATACACTTTAAAGATGGCCAACAACAGGCATTCTGAAAAGCCTAGTTTCTTCCTCTCTCCCCAAAGAGCAGATCAGGGTGCTCAATGGGACGTATTTCCTTCTGAAATAAATGTAAGGTTCATAACAATTTCAGGAATTGGGATTAAAATTTCACAATTGCAAAACTCAAAAATTGCTTCTAGGAAATGGCCTCTCAGCTTTACAATTTTCAAATGTTTCCCACATATATTTTTATTACTTTTCCCTGTGTTTTCTCCTTTTAGAACTAAATATGCAAACTAGGATCTTAAGTAGCTTTTAATAGGGAATGTTTAAAAAAGTTTAAAAATACTAGCACATTTCTACAATCGCAAAAAACATATTTAAGAAAAAACAAATTTGAACCTGTTTGTTTTGTATCAGAACAAATCCTTTTTGGTGGTGAAGGGTGTGGAGAAAGCACACCCATTTGACTACTGGTGGAGTCAGTCTCTCTAATGAATAAGTATTTGCTGCTATGATGCTTTTTATTGTTTGTTGGTTTTGGGGTTGTTTTGTGTCCTGCATTGTTGTGTCCCCCGTCCCCCAGCCCCACCCACCCACTTGTTAACCTCACTTGCAGCTTGGAATACTATGGCTTTCTGGTGTCACTGAGACTTGGAAATGCTAAAATTTAGTTCAGATCTGGAATATGCTGTTCTTCAGGTATTGTTGATAAAATCGAGATTAGGGATCTGAGGATTAAATCAGCAAAGTGAGTGCAAAACAACCCATAAGCAGTCATGGGGTGAAAATCTGTGCTTTTGATCAGAAACACACAGGAGTGTCAACCAGTAAATGGATATTATTAAGAACCATAGACAATGAAGTGCAGGATCTCCTCAGGAGACCAAAATACACAGACCTGAAAAACTAATAAGTATTTGATGTTGTTTCATAGAGAGAATACTCAGGACTAACTCCTGAGAGTTATTATGATAATAACTGCATTAGAGATTCAGGAGAATTTAGAAGCAGTTATGGTAAACGTGAATAAATAGAAGTGAGTGTTTGAGGTGGTAAAAAGTTGAATATTATCAGTTATTTATACTAAATAATGACTATGTGAGGTTTTTCTCAGTTTCCTCAGGCTGATACAACAGAGTAAGACAGCCTTGGTAAAGCTACTGTTTACTCTAGATAACACAGAATCAAATTTAAACTTTTTACTAGTGTGTGTGTATCTAAGTTTGAATAAGCAGGTATGCTCCAGAGAGCTGCCATGCTTGGGTTATTTTCTAGAATCTACAATCAAAATCTAGTCTGTTGCATTAGGTGCTGTGTACAGACCATCATAAGACTCTGCTAAAAAAATAAATTAATATGACTTTTCTAGCACAATTTGAGATTCAGTATTACACTACTTCTGTTTGTTGACTACTTTATGGTGTTGAGAACATCAATGTGACACTGTATATATGCATCACTGCACATTTTATTGTGGCTGCTTTATGCAGGAAAAAATACAGAGTTGCTCATAGTTCTTGGAAACTATCAGTGTATCATTGTAAAATATCTTTCAGTTTGTGCATTGTACTGTGGCAAAAAATAATACCATTATTAAGAGTGCAGATTTAAGTACCTAGACTGTAAAAAATGCCACCCTTTGGACTTTCAGTGTGTAAATAATAGAGATTAATGACATAACCTTTTACATAATTTCCTGCAATTTCAAGTGATATAATTAATTCATTTATGGATATGCAGGTTCATTTCTGTTCGTGAATATAGTTTGCTTCTGTGAATGACTTACCAGAAAAAATGTTGTTAAAATGTTTGGATTATGGAGTGTTACAAAGAGCTCTCATAAGCTGAGGCAGTTGTCTGTGGGAGATGCTAGGGTGCAACATTACGATATGTATAGTGCATTTGTTTTCTGTATATTCTGTTTACACCCCTGTACCTATAAATATTATTGCTGACAATGTGAATGTTCTTTCAAAGACACCATATAACTTTTGTATTAGAGTACAGCACTGCCAGTTTAAGTGGGAAATCACTATTAGGACCTTCTAAAATAAATGATCTTTGGTCTTCGTGTAAATGCAGTCAGCTATAAAAGTGTGGCAGGGATTTCAAAAGTGTTATCTCTACAGTGCTTATACAGATGAGAAGCTGTTTTTGACAGAACTGTGACAGAGATGTATAGGAGAGACCATTCTCTACTTGTCTTTTGCACAGTGGATGAAAGCTTATATGTGTCATTTTCCTTTTCCTCCCCATGGAAAAATCAGATATAATCCTAAGCATTTCCCTGGGCCGTGCAAGGAGATACTATTTTGAGTATAGGCCAGAAGGGACAAAAAAAAGTTGGGCTGCTTTGTCTAAAGAAGCCAGTAGTCAGTTCTGGACAGGAGGAAGTCCCTTGTAAACAGAGAAGGCAAACACACCACAGATGCTGTCCAGCTCCACTGTATTGCATCTGACATGAACTATTGTTACCTTTGAGCTGAGAAATATACTATGCTCTGTTTCATAGCGTTGTACAGACAACTCAAGAACGACAGATAACCCCACTCCTCATTTGATGACTTGATAGCTGTGTATGAGTTCTTGGCCCTCTCTATACAGAAACATGTCAAAATAAACACAACAGCCAACTCTGCAAAGAGAGCCAAGACCTCTTCTTATGGAACATTCTGATTCCTCAAGGATCTGCCTTGCAAAGCTGGCTGCTGTAGGCCCTATAAACTTGCTATATAAACTGGAGTCATGAGAGGCTGCAAGAATGTAGAGGCATTGCTGGTCAGCGCACAAGGATTGCTAAGTCAGTAGGTGGTTGATGGGGTTGAACTGAACTTCTACTTGAGATGCAGTAGAGTTGTGTCCTAAAAACATATATCATGTTAAATACAGCAAGATGGTTCTGTTGGAAAAAAAAAAATCTAAGTACCAGCATGTACTGTCAGGTCTAATGAGAGATTTACTGTTCATACAAAGAGCAGCAACTTCCGTTGTTCTTTTGTGTGCATTGGTATGTCTATCCTTGAATTTTGTGGTTTTGTTTTGTTGTTTGGTTGATTATTTGGGTTTTTTTAACCATACACATAAATATAGTTTCTTTTTATCTAATTTCCTTCAGGATTTTACTGTAAGAACTTAGTGTTTTTATAGATGTTTAGTTCTGCCATGTTTTCAAAAGATTTGGTGTAATGCTGTGGTGTAGAGTTGCAGTTTTGGAAAAACCCTGGCCAATTTCACTGATCTATCTGTGACTTAAAGGAAGGAGGAGGAGGATGGGATCAGTGTTGCTTTCAGTCCTGCAGCATTTTGGAAAGGTTTAACACGAAGAGATGAAGTGAAGATGATAAATCGCGCTGTCAGTTTTGACCAATCAAGCAATGAAAGGGCAATAAGAGGATGCTGCTTCTAACATGTTTGGGTTTGATTTCTGAGGGGTTTTTGAAGTTCTTTGTGACAAAATTTTGCAAGTGACTGTTAGTTTCATTAAAAAAACTCTGCCAGTTATCCTGTTTTCTTTAGAATGTTTTCCATCCTTCAGAAGAAAGATTCCTTGGAATTTGTACAAGGTACTCCTTATCTCAAGTAACAACTGCTGTGTGAAAAGGACCATAGTTTTGGCAGTGAATGAGAATTGATACAAATGCTTTGTATTAACTCTTAATGATATTGTTGTTTATTTTGAACTAACTTTGTATCCTTGTGTAGATTTTCCCTGGGAAATTAATTACTGAAGCCTTCCTTGGGATTTTATTTTCTGTCAAACAACCAATTCTCAGCAAACAATTGAAGAAGACAGTTTCTGTGTCTCTCTTTTTTTTTAACGTATGACCATGTGGTATCTTATAGATGGAAGTAACAGCTGGAAGGATCACCTTTTAGAATTGTGAGCATCAGACAATTATTTTTAAAGCAGAAGAGTTAAAGAAGCCTGTTGTGAATCTTACTATCAATGGTCAAGTCTGTATGGGTTCTCCTTCCTCCTTTTACATTTTATATTTGGGGTATCTTGAGGACTGAATTTTGTAAATATGCTTGGAGTGAGCATAGCCTTTTTTCCTTGGAGTCCTTGGAAATTATTTTATTTACTTTAGGAGAGAGGCATAGTCCACTAATGAAGATTTTATCCTGACGTATCCAGTATAATGAAGTGCATTTTGTGAGATGTAGAACTGATTGGTCTCTGAACAGAAGCAGTTTTCTGATGGAGCTGTAAATCACTTATGGATGACTCCTGGAAGGAATTGCTGTGTGAGAGAAAATTTGATGGTTTTTAATTTCTCTATCATGAATCCTGACATAAACTACAACTGCTTGTCTGTGTTCTCTCGCATGGAGAGGCAATGGTGCGGTCCTGTGTGTAATCAAGAAATATCAACACACTCAGGCCCTTGCATGTCATGAAGTAAAGCTCCACACATTTTGCAAGCCCAAAAGTGGTGGAAATTTTGAGAGGACATGACACAGCTAAAATTATTAGATCCCTTAACTGTGGTGGGGATTTACTACCTGTTCAAGCAGGTGCTGTAGAGCTCTTTTCTTACAACTCTACAGTTCAGCAGAAAGACTGTATCCTTGGGGGAACTTACAAGTGCAGTTTTCCAGAATTGCATGAGTTTTCATTTAGCTCTAAATGACTTATTCATAGAGGTCTTAATTTGAAGAAAAAAATAAAAGGGCTCCAGAATTCTAACAATGCATAAACAGAATATTTTACAGTATTTCTAGTTAATATCTAATGAGACAACACATCCTTCCTGGAATTCCTGCTTCTAACTCCAATTATTGTTAATGAGAATTTTATGCCCTCTCCATTAAAAGGAATATGTTAAGGATACACTCATGCAGCAACTTGTGGCTATATATTCACACTTAACACCTCAAAGGGAGACGAAGATAGTATGTGTGTCTGTATGTCTGTAATTAGCATTGTCATCAATTATAAATATAGCAGCTTGCTGTAAACGTGGAATCTGGATTCAGCTAGGGACTCGGAGCATCCCGCATCCCAGGCTGTTTGCACTGGAGTGGTTGGTAGATAAGATTTCTGAGAAGGCTGCTACATTTTAATTACAAATTTTAGCTCTAACAGCAGCTATGGTATTTCAGAGAAATAAAAAAGACATCTGCTACAGAAGCCCGTCAGGGTAGCCCATCTGACTGTATCCTGTACCCGTATACGTTATGTATATTTTACAGTCTTGGGTTAATGGAACCTCCTAACTGCTGATATAGGAAAATGTCTTTTATGCTTACAGTGAAATATAGACAAATCCATAGCATGTGTGGTTCTCCAAGTCTGACCAAACAGAAAATTAATTCTTGCCTGATCAGCTCTTAATCTAATGGGAAGGTATTGAGATTTTTGTGTTTCATTTGAATTTTTGAGGTATGTTATATGTGACGTAAAAGAAGATACAAGAAGTATTAGGTTCTTTGAGAAGTAAAATGAAAGCTTATTTTGGACTTTAAAACCTGTGGCATTCTTTGAGCCATCCTGTGGCTTGTACCTTTGAGTGATTGGTTGCATCTAGCTGACACTTACGATTACTGCTTTTCCACCTAACTTTGTCCACAGACTTATTTAGCAAGAGCAATCTCTAGGAATGACCTAGAGCAGTCAGTGAAGACATTTTCTTTGTTCTTACATTGGTAATTTTCTACAGGGGAAAAAATCCCCCTCTGACACTTGACGGTAGAATAGTTTGAGCCAAGTGCAAGTGAAATCCAATATGGCATGGGTGGCAATATGGTCACGTACTCATTCAGTCACTTAGGTTCTTAAAAAAATTAAAGCAATCTTTTTTTTTGCTTAAAGTGCAAACAACAGATCTTCAAAATATGTGCTGCACACTGTTTGTTAGCCTCTGACATACTGTACAATTTCTAATGTGAAACAATCTGTGGAGTCTGAAAGATTTTACAGGGAGTTGTTGTCTTTTTTGACTTTATATAATTTGCTGATATCCTTAGTCAAGCAGTTCTCTTTATACTCTTGAAAAACGCCAGTCATTTTCAGCACAGTGAATTATCTGCATGTTCAATTATTTATATTAATTTACAACATGATCTATAAAAATAAAGCAATTCAAATTTTGTATGTATGCCAGATTGTTATTAAAGAAATAAATAGCTTTTTTTTTTCTCTCCTCCTTCAAATTAGATGTTTTTGGCATATGGTGAGAATATAAATACACTGTGTTCAGACAGGATCCAAGTGGATATTAAGTGTTTTTATATCAGCATTCAAATTCAGTTACATTGGAACACTGACTTTTCTGCAAAGGTAACAGGCAAAGGATGGTTTCCTTTCATATATGGTCTGTCATGACCTCTAGAAGTGCAATCCCTACTCTACTATCGATAGCTAAATGTCAGTTTATTTACACCTGGAAGATGCATTTGGGAGCTAGTCATGTAAGTCAGAAACATTCCTCAGACCTCCATCTAGCCCAGTTAATTTTTGTAAAGCTCTCTGAATGGCCAGAAGTTCTCACTGTGATTGCTTTAGACCTGCTTAATCTTCAACACATTAAATGAGCAACAAAGCCCAAGTCTCAGGAGGAGTGGCTGAGCTGGGGTTGTTTCGCCAGGAGAAAAAGAGGCTCAGGGGAGACCTTATCGTTCTCTACAACTGCCTGAATGGAAGCTCTTGTGTGATAGGACAAGAGGAAATGGCCTCAAGTTGCACCAGGGGAGGTTTAGATTGGACATTTGTATTTATTAAGAATTGTGAAGGGTGGGAAGATGTTGTTGTAGAAGTGTCATTAGTGTATTGCGAGGAAGGGAGGAGGGCTGAGTGCTGAAACCTGGTAAAGCACAGCCTTCTGGAAAAGTGTGGTTCAGTTGAGAGGTGCTACCAAGTCTGTCCCCTTAAGCATCATGAGGACTGGTGTCAGATTTCAGTGAGTGGTAAGCTGCAGGCAAGCAGCATTTGGGGACATACTGCTCTTTGATTGATAGGAATGGTGGCAGCATGTGAGGAGTTTGTCTGTGTGTTTTCCAGTAGGGCAGGGAATTTGGCCCAGAGGCTAAGAGTTAGTGTAAAATGCCAAATAGGCCTTAGAGAAAGATGTACACAGTTTTCTGTATAAGCCAAAGCTTTCCTCAAACAGTGCCTTAAACCTTACAGTTAATGACAGTTAAAGGAAATTTTGAGATAAGAAGCTCTATTCTTCTTTTCAAATTCTGTGAGCTCACTATCACCATACTTAATTGGATTATATAACAATATTTCTTTTTTTTTTTTACACTTGAAATATAGAAATGGAAAAAGAAAATCTTTCTGTTCTTGCATTCTGTCTGAGTGCTCAGCACCAGCAGCTTCAAGGATAAGTGAAAGAAGTGCCATAACAGGTGCTTAAGATGCAGGCACAATAATTCTGGAATAGTTTGTCAGTTGAGAAAGAAATTTTTTTTTAATTTTTTTTTTCAGTGCCCACCAGCAAGAAGTTGCCTTATTCACTGAAGCATCAAGGTTTATATCTCACATGTTGGCTGTTTTAATCTCGTCTAGGATAGCTGTAGCTGTTCTCATTATGCATATAAATGTCTAAATCCTTTTTGAATCTTGCTAATCTCTTGGTCTTGGTAATAATATCTTCAGGAAGAATACCAGTGGTTAGTTATGTGCCATGTAGAAATATTTCCCCCCCTTTTCTTTTCAAATTGTTTTTGTTCAGCATCACTGTCCATTTGTTTTTGTATTATAAATTGTAGTAAATAGTGCTAATATATATTTTATAATAATAATACCATATGTATTTTCTTTTTTTCTTTCTTGTTATTTTGTATATCTCCACAGGTTCTGTTCATACCCCTCTAATTTCTCAACCACAAGGTCTAAATCTTTGAATGCTTCATCCAGATTTTAAGTCTTTCATTTCCAAATACAAGTGTCTTCCCTTAACACTTATAGCTTAGTCATGAACTGTACTGAGAATAAATTGTAACTCAGTGGTTGCTCTGCTTTTTTCCCCAATAATTTTCATCAGTGAATTTCAGTCATGTGCTCCACTGGCATTCAAAAGAGAGCAGGATTTTGAGTTCTGACCTGAATACCTGACAACCGCAGGATAACTCATACAGCTGAGCTTTGGATTAAAATCCAAGTGAACACTTAATTTGTTCCTTGTTTCTATAAAAGACTGACTCTCTGGACCATGGTGAATATTTGGAGAACTCACATTAGTACTCCTGGTGTTTCAGAGGACAGTAGAGATGAAGCATCTTCTTTCCCAGAAGAGCCAGGCCATATGGTTTCACTGACCTTCTGCTAATATGTTGTGCAATCCCATAGTTCTTTGAGTATTTGAGAGCATCATTGGTATTTTTGTTTGTATCTTTTTTTGTCAGCAGTTCTCCTTTCTTAGTGATTACACCTTTTAGGTAATTTGGGCTGCTGTTGACTCCTGCTGAGGGAGTAATAAGGTGTGGAAGTGATGCTGATCACTTGAATATCACTTGAGAAACTGCCAGGTCCCACTCTGTGTACAGCCTGAGAGGTTGTCACTGTTTGTAGAAGTGCAGGATCCTTCCTTGCACACATATATTGCACTTAACAATAGCTGTAAAGCAGGTGATTTGTGTATTACTGTGATGAACAGGAAGCTGAGGAGTGATATCAATAACACTGGAGAAATACTGTTAAAGTTTCTGGAAAAATCTTGCTGGTTTGTTGTTCTGAGGTTATTAAGTTCCTTGAGCAAAAACTACCTATATCCTTCATTAAACATGCTGTGATCTTTTGCCACCTTCATGATGTTATAGGTTATTCTAAGAATTACTTTATATGAAAAAATTGCTCATTTGTTTATGTGGAATCTGCTGGTGTAATTCAGGGTGAAAACTCTGTCTTAACATAATTTTTTTCCTGGAGTAGTCCATGAGGAAGCTCTTGTCCTAGATTTCAAGATCAACATGTGAATAACACATTATGCTGTCAGACCAGGAAGTCGCTTCAGTTTGCAAAATACTAAAATTGTGCTCTAAGCTATTCCTGAATTCTCTCCAAAACTTGAGAAGTCCAAGCTAAAAGAATCCCATACCATTTGGCCAAATTAGGTTATTTTAATGAAAGAAGTCTTTTTTGCTGAGCCAGAGTTAAAATTACAGATAACTTTATGTGAAATAAAGACTCTCTGGTTTGATAATTAATTCCTTTAACAACAGAGTATGTCTTGGTCCTTTATCTTTATTTTTGCTGCTATTCTCTCTCTTCCTGCAAGCTTTCAGTTTATCCAATAGTCCAGCTCATTGCTGCATCTATTTCCTTTTTCCCCCCTGTACTGCAGTTTAATTAGAAACAACTCTCCATGTTAACTTCTGATAGAAGAAAGTACAAGGGAGAGGGTTTGTGGGATGTTGGCTGTGTTGTTTACAGAAGTTTTCAAGGTTTCTAAGTAACTCAAGATATATCAGCCATCAATCCAAATCCATGCCCAGAGAGACATTTTAAAACTTTAGTGCTTAACAGAGCTCGAAATATGCACCTGTCCCCCAGTCTACCCTGCAATTACAGACTGAGGGAAAGAGAGACTGCAATAGTTATTTACATGTCAAAACACTGTCTGCCAATAGCTGTCTCACTGTTGATGTTGGTGTTCTGCACTAGGTGTTCTCATCAGTTTGATAGCACAAAGCTCAGCACATGCAGAAAAATATAAGAACCAAAACCTGTCATCTATGGAGGAAAAAAGAGTGTATTTTAAGAAAAAAGAAATTTAAAAATTAGCTTTCTCTGGATCCAAAGGAAATAGATTACACGTGTTCCCTAAAGGGGCATGACATTTTTGAATGATGGTATTCCAGAATTCATGCTTTAACATTTGTGTTTTGGAAATGTGGATCTTTTTATAATATTTTTGTTGAAACTCAGATTATATCACAAGTGGAGTTTATGAATGAAGCAGAAATTGGTTTGTATTTATTGCTGTCCAGTACTCCACTGATGGAAGGTATAAAACCTAGACAGAAGAGCAAGTTAAAACTTAGTCATAACTAACTATATTGTAGTTTATAAATTGAGAATATTAAGCTTTCTGGCTCAGATATAGCTTTAATAATAACATATAATGTGAACTAAATGTACGTGTCTTTCATCTTCAAAGCATGTAAAAAATTTCAGGTAATACACAGTTCTTGTGGTGCAGCCAAATATTTTTTACCTGACAAGTGGAAATGAAGTTTCCCATAGAAATGAGTAGGCTAAAGCCTGTAAGTGAGGATGTTTCAGATCCAGGCTAAGAACTGAAAGTCCAGCTTCACATAATTGTACTTAATACTAGCTCAAGAGTCCAAATTTGTGAAGAAACTGAAATACGCCTAAATGTATGAACAATCTCTTTGTCTTTGGCACTATTTGTGGTGTTGGGTTTAGCACTGTGCTTGTGCTCAGGTGTTTTCCTAGATTAAAGCTAGAGAGACATCATTTAGTGTATTTCATATTTCGGCATGGAGTGACAGTCTTTGTGAATGCACAAGCTCTTTCATTAGAATCTCAGCTTTTCACCATAGGAAGAAGCTTTGAACACCAAAATGAGATGCCTTTTTTTTTTTTTTTTTTTTTTTTTTTTTTTTTTTTT
>VZTJ01004103.1:538380-554945 GCA_013397795.1 Orthonyx spaldingii | reverse complement strand
TTTTTTTTTTTTTTTGTCCTTTCATTGGTATAAACTTTGTAGATAAAGATATAAGAAGCAAATATTGTATTTTTGGAGTGATACATTTATACTTGTTTTGTTGGGTTTTTTTAATGGCAATACTCAAGGGCAAAAACTCTATGTACTTAGTAAGTGAATCTGAGAGATAACATTGCTTTCATTTCCAGAACACAAGTGATGCTGAATTTCTAGCAGCAACATTTTTCTACATCTGCTGCTCTCTCAGAGATGGCTCCCAAATGAACCTCTCTGCATACCAGAGTACACCTCCTGTGTAACATGCCATAGGTCACACTTACATTTTCTCATCTCTGCTCATCTCTTTCCCCATGCTCACAGCAGGGCCTCTGTTTCAGTTAGAAAATATTGTTGTCTGCAATTGTTTGCAAGCAAAGTATTCCCTTGATGCTCTTTTTGTGATTTCACTTTTGGTAATGTGGATGTTGCTGCTAAGGATGTGTGTTAAAGCATAAATATGGATGAAAAAGTTACCCTTGTATGTCTGGGATTTAAAAAAACCTAAACCTATAGGAAGGCAGGCTATTAAATTCCCCTGAGAATAAATTAAAGATGTTTCCTGAAAATTCTGGCCTTGATTATCAATGCACTGTGCCTTTTCCATAATTTTTAACAGATTTAAGAACAACCAGTGTCTTACTCATCATACTGACCCACCAGACAGGTGTCAATCAAACATTTGCATAAGCATAGATCACTGAAGGTTGCTTGGTGTTTTAAAGGGAAGGCATTTTTAGCTTTTGCCTTTGAAAGAGCAGGTCAAGCACTCTACCCAGCATTAATGATTTTTCCCAATTCATCACTCAATTGACTCAGTAACTTGACTATTATTAACCCAGACCATTAAATGCTTTTAACTCTTTTCCACAGAAAGAAGGGACCTCTCAAGAATGAGCAACTTCAATGAATGTATTAATTTCATGCAGTTGCCATTTTGCCCTACAGCATTGGACTGCCTTAGAGATACACTTTATAAGGAAAATTCCAAAAACAAAAGAAACATTTCTTGTAATTTGCTTTGCTGCACTGAAGAATTTTGTTAAGATATGAAGCATTCTGTGTTGGAGATGTCAGTAGAAAGTGTAATAAGGGAAGCTGGTTTGTTCCATACAGGTGTGAAAGGTGCATGCATTTGAGGCAGGTTAAGAAGGCATCAGGGGATGGGGGGCACTGGTATAATGCAACAAAAATAAATGGCAGTGGAAAAACATCCCTTCTGGAACCTGTATACAAACAAATATTGTTTGTCTTAATACCCAGCACTGACATTTATCCTTATATTCATTCTATGACCAGAAGTGAGAGCTGCTTCAGAAGTTAGTACAAATAATAATTTAACTCCTTCTTCTCCAACCATGTTAAAATTCAACATACAAGGAGTAAAACTCTAGTGTAGTAAGGACTGTGAAGTGATTAATTACCAACAGACAAGATTAACCAGGAGGGCTTCTTCTTGTTGTCTTGGGAATGGCCACTGGTATAGAAAAGGCTCTGAGTTCTCCACATGTGAAGAAGGCTTATGAGGTACTTGTTCCTCAAACTGTGTGTGCATTATGTGGTTTTGCAGGGAATCCATTCATCCTGATGGCTTAGGATTTTGTTACTGCTGTAGAATGCTTTCGGGGAAAGTTTTTTTCCAAAGAAGGGAAAGTTGTTTCTTTTCAAACCAGAGCAAGCTTGGTCACTTGCTGTTATCAAAGAGCAACAAAAAAAGCAGAATTCAACACAAATTTTGTATTGTAATTTTAGCAACCAACAGGACCTGCATCTGATGTGGAAGTATGATGTGGTCATACTTCGTCAGAGTCAGTGGGTACTTGACAAATTATACCAAAACCATTCTTCTTCTAAGATATTATTGCCCATCACTAACCACTTATCCCAAAGCAGGTCATTAGATATTTAGTGTAATTGTAGCTCAGAATTTGGATCTTCTTGATCAGAATTTCAACAGGTAGCACCTTTTCCTACCTATTTTCAGGGAGCAGACATGACAGGGAAATAGCAGACTTTTTTAATTGTTCCATTTCCTTCAGAGTAATCATACTCTGCATGATCATGAGATCAGAGAAATTGGTTAAATTCTTTGAGGTAACAGAAATATGATTATAACTAACTGCTTAAGTGAATGAAAAGCCACATTACAGATAATCTGTTTCTTTATGAAAACTTAATAATGGCCTAAAAGAAGATTAGATAATGACACTGAGGTTTTTTATCATGCAAAATGAAATCAGCGTTCTCAGATATGTAGATGTTTAATAATACTAGAAGAATTCCTGCTAAAGGCAATCACTTTTATGTGGTACTGCCTTTCCAACTTTCACTGTATTTTGTACTCTTGGCATAAAGAGTCTTCATGCTTTTAGTAATTTGTATATAGCTAGAAAAATATTTTTTAGTGGGCTGTCTTTTGTTCATAGTTTTGAATGATTTTGCTAGCTTCTCACAAACTTATTTGTAGATTTGGCACATTGACCTATGAAGACTGATTCATGACTAGAATGGTACTTTTACCTTACTGGTGAAAACTTTAAACCCTGACATATTTGAAAGAAATTTTTTCAGATATATTCTAAATCAGAGCACTACTGACATTGATTTATAAATGTGTGTATGTTTCATTATAAATAAGGTGCATTCAAAAGCCCTGCAGATGACTGTTGACTAAAGAATTTTTCAGGACTTTTAAAGCATGGTCTTGCTTCAGTGGAATCAGAGAGGAGTATTGGCATATCTGCTAAAACTCAATCCTTACCATTCTGTCAGAGGGTTCAACAGATACTCCTTTCTGTGCTTAACTGCTTTTGAGGAAGTTCTTTCCATTTTGTTTGCTAATGAAGAAATACCTAAGAAAACTTGTATGCTTGAGCAACACACACCAAATAAGGACTGCCAGGCCTATACGTTGCCGAAATGGAGTTGACGTTATTTATCACTCAAAGGTGCAAGGAAAACAAATGCAGTGGAAAATTCTATGAACAGATTTTGTGGTTGTTTTGGTTTTGGATAGTACTCTACCTTTCCAAGTCCCACGTGTGGCATCCTTGCTCAGCATCTGTCTCCACACTCGAGTGCTGGTCTCATTCTTCCTTCATAGACGTCACTTTTTCTCAGTTAACTTGCACTTCATGCTGCCTGAATTCAGCCAACTGGGCATTAAAAACAGGGGAAAAAAAGCTGTTCACTGCTTCCCACATTTTGCTCACAGGGTAAGTCTTGCTCCATCTGGACTCTTCAGAGACTTCTGCAGTAAATATCCAGCAAGTATATGCTAGACATGTGCAAACTATGCTTTTTATCCCAAAATTTTACCACTTGATGTAATTTAGCAGATTTTGTCAGGAATACATAAAAGCACATCCCTGGAAAAATTCAGTCCATTGTTAGTTTTGTAATTCCTATTTTAAAATTACAAAAATATTAAATTTTTTTAAACAAAAGGCCAATAAAATGTTGAATGGTGAAAAGACACTGGTTTTTCCATATAATTTTCCTTTTTCTGGCTGAAGATTTTAAAATAAATGAAACAAAAATTTGCTTCAAAAATATTTTTGTATGTTAAACTGTAGTTTGCACAGTTTTCTAAAAGTATCAGCACTCAAAAATAAATGTCAGCTTTTAATAAGAGAAAACTATCAGTTTGCTTATATAGGTATGAAGATTACAAGATAACTATCCTTGTCTTTAGAGTTATAATCTGAACTCTCTGCTTTATAGCAAAAAAAATGATTATGTGGCTCTCTGAATCATTTAGCAACCGAGATCTGCATTAATTTTGGCATATCTAAATGTTTTTGTTAGGGAAAGAGTTTTGTACAAGGCATCCTTAGGCTAGTATAATTATAGAAAACCATCAGGCTCTAGGTTACATTTTTAAAAAGAAAAATATAGTATGAATTCTTCTATTATTAGAGATAACAAATTTTTGGTCTTGTGTGCTTTTTTGTTTCACCTGAGGATCGAAAAGTGTTTTACAAACATTACACAAGCTCACCACTTATTGTTGTATCTAAAGACTCATACATGGACTGATTTGGTTTTCAGGAGCTACAAATTAACTAGTTCCCTTGAGGTACATCTAGAGATTTGAATTCATTGTGTATTGAGCTGTAAGAGGAAACATTCCAAGTGCATTTAACTTTGCTCTTTAACTTCCCACTTCTTTCCCCATTTTCAAAAGTTTTATGCCCTAGTTGTGCACATAGGGTGTAAGAGAAGATGTGTTTTGATGGGCCACTGCTCTCAGACTGTGAAAATGAAGAAGACCTGTGAATTTAGCAGCTCTTCAACTCCTCAGAGACTCTTAGCATGCTTTTATTCATGGGCAAAGGTTTATTAGTATGTCTGACTGTTGACACCAGCTATAGATAAGACCCAGTTATTTTTATGGATTTGATGCTCTAGACTAAAGAAAGTTATATGCTGCTTCAGATCACTACTGAAAAATTTAGGATCTGCTAATGAAATATCAGGTAAAGAGGTACTACCACTGTAATGACATGCAAGGATTGAATTAGACACAAATTGTTATTGTTTTGGGGTTTTTTTTATCCCTTACCACTGTAAGGATCACAGTTAAGCCGCCACAAACAATAGTTTTAAATTTCCAAGAGAAAATTATTTTCTTGATCATAAAAAATAATAGTTTCATTTTCCCTTCCTTGAAGATTTGACTTAATTGTAGCTGATGCAGAGTAAACCTTTTAAAGGCAAAAAACCCAAACAAACCTCTAGTTGAAATGAAATTATTTGTGCTATAAATTATTAAAATGAAGCATCACTTAGTAACAAAATTGCTCTCTGGACTAGTAACAGATTTCTCAGCTATAACTAAGCTGACATTATTTGTTAGACGACTTCTAAGATTAGGAAAACGTGCTACCAACTTTGTGTATAAACTGCTTCAATACACCTAGCATTTGTCAGACTAGAGAAATAATTTTTATTTTAAATGCAAAATTCAGTGAGAGAACAGCAGCCACCAGGATCTGACGGTATGCATCATCCATAGGGCATTTGTGACCATCTGCGTGGAAGCCAGCGGTTTTTTCAAGCTGGCAATCTTGTCCTTGCTGCATTCCCTTCTTCCATCTCATCATGACTCCACCAAAAAGAGATGCCATCAAAACAGTAGACTCTGGGATGGGAATGAAAGTGGACTGAACTTGATAGTTTGAGATGTCATGAAAGTTCCTGTTAGGTACTGGGCCCATTTTAAAGGGGGAGAAATGGTGTCTGAGGCAGCTGCATGTTTTTGGAGTACAGGTCCTGAGGACTGACTGCAACTTATTTAACATTTCCCTGTCACTTTCTTTTTTTTCTTTATGGGCGATTTGTGGGCCAGTGTGAATAATCAAGGTTTCTTTTACTCAGCAGGTGAAGTGGGAAGAGTGATTGAAAAGATATGGCAATGTTGCTTCAAATTAATTTAAAACTTATTTTTAAATGTGGTGAACTGGAACTATTCACTTCAGGCTTAATCCATTCAAAAGGTAGTTCAGTTATTGAGGCATTTTAAAGGAAAAAGGCAGCTGCTAATGGAAGCTTCTCGGTTCTGTCTTTGAATAGCTCAGGGTTTATAACATTACCCCACTGAAATGTAATTCATTGCCCCCACAGATCCTTTCCTTGTCATTGGAGGTTGTCTAACTTCCAAGGAACTGATAATTTGTGTTTCTTAAACAACTGCATTTTTATAAACTATGAAAGATAAATAAATTTACATTGCTTACTAAATAGATGGGTGTCTTTTATTGACCTTCACGTACTTTCTTGTCTCTCTGGGTTACATAATACTTATTTTAGATAAAGTAGACCATGTTAACAGGAGAATCTTATTCCCAAATTGCCTTGAGCCCAGCAGTGCTGTCACAGAAGGTGTGACATGTCAGTTGCGGTTGTTGCTGTGGATCAGAGAATGGTTTGAATCCAGGTGATCAGCATCCTACTCATCTCTGAAGTTCCTAGACTGTTATTCATTATTAAAACTGTCCAATCTTAACTGCTAAACCACTGTATTTTACTGTTACCAAAATGATCCGGTGTGATAGTGGTTTCATATAGGAGATATTCTTTCAAAATTATTTTCTGTGTTTTTATCTGAAATTATGCCATTCTATGTTGATTAAGTTTTGTCTGGCAAACACAGTCTTCCCTATTCCTTTCCTCCTACCCTATTATAGCTCAGCATTTATGATTTGACTCATCAGACAGCACAGCATGGCTCTCTTCTGAATCTGATGCAAAAGTGAATAGCTCTGTCTGTCTGTAAAGAGGCTCATCATTATTTTTATTCTACTAACAAATGATTCTTATCATGTGGTAATACAGTGTGCAGTATATACATTGCTGGTTATCCCATGATTCCTGCATAGGAGTCTGGGTGGAGGCAGAAACCCCACTAATTCTCTTGTGTTAGAAACGAGGAACCACTGGCACTTCCACAGCTGCTGTGACTTGCACCAAGGGCTGTCCTGGTGCAATGCCAGACTGATCTGATGGGAATATAAAGGTTGGTTTGGGGTCCCTTTGCACATTGCTGCTGCCTTTGTCACATACATTCAGCACTACTGAGCAGTGATTGAGGTCTTAGATCTCTGAATATATAATACTATATTTGCAGATGTTATGGTTGAAAGGACAAGGAAGGAGGGAGTATATGTTAATAATACTTTGTTTCTTCTATATTAGTAGCAGCTTGCTAAAGTGGCCTGCCATCAAACAGTATTTATAGCTATGTATAAAACATATTAGTGACATCCCTTTTAAATTCAAAAGCCTTAGCTAATATTACTGTCTGCATTCAAAGCAGAGCTCAGTGCCTAAAAGCTGGTCAATAAACATTTTAGTACTGCTCTATTCCAGTGATCTGAATTCAATAATGTTACCTTTCCAGAAGCTGCAAAATGGAAAGTGAAAGAATGATTTATGAAGCTTAGCTATGCATGGCCAGATAAGAAAGCTTTAACTGATGCTTGCAGGATTCTCTTTAATGAAGTACAAGTTGCCAAGATAAGTTTAGGTAAATGAAGCCTCTGTCACAATATGTTACAGCAAAAGAAATGACAGAGACAGCAGAGCAGATGGAGGTTATTACAGAACAGTGGTGTCAAGAATTGTAGTCTAGGTAACTACACAAAGACAGAACAGATGCATTGAGTTTGTTATTAATGATTTCATGATAGCAATGAGTATTTATAGACTCTGTTTAAATTAAACCTAGCAAGGTTCTTTCCTTAAATTGTCATTTAGCCTTCATTGAGATAATATTATTCAGCCATCACTCTCTTTTGAGTAGAATTCTTCTCTTTCAGAACCACCCTCCATTTTTGATGTTGCCTCTAACTGCAAGGCCCTGGTACTTTTTGAAATATTGTTTGGTTGGTTTTTAATGCCTGCCTTGTTGACTACATTAAGCAGCATTAGTTTAAACAAGTAAAGTTCCTCTTGTCTGTTTTTAAATCCTAATTTAACATGGGGCAGCCTTTTATGAATGAAATTAAATAGGTGAGCTTGTGCTTGTCTCCTGGGGCACAGGACCTAGAATTAACAGGTGTTAGAAACTTATTTTTAGTTGTGCCCTTTTCAGGAAAGAAATGGAACTGAGTCAATGTGGAATCTGTGCTTGCATTGTGTTTTGTCCACTGCTGTTTTATGCTGAGTAGATAAATAATTTTTAGGGAAAAAAAGTATCATTAAGGAATTAATCCTAAATATGACTTTTTGAGACTGTATTTGAAGAGTAAAGAAGATTGTTTGGTGATTTTTTTTTCTTGAAAAACATGCTTTCTGCTTCTAATTTTCTTAGAATTTAGGGAATTTCGAACCAAAGCCTCAGGAAAATACAATTTTGTTCTTTACATTCTGTCAAAAAGGCTCTGCTGGCTTCCAAAGTGAGGTCTGTCACACCTGTAGGATGACAGCCTCTGTGGTGGGCAGGCTGACAGACAAGTACATTGTGTTTCTCTACAAATATGCATGAGATTGAATCTCACAAGGTTGTGTCACACCAGACATCTACTCTGCCAAGGTGCTTTGTCCTTGTGTTTGGTCTGAATGTTGAAACCCCAGCCCTGAAGGCATGCTCTGTCCTTATGCACTGATGGATTGATTTTATAGACTACTTGAAAGCTGCATCTTTTTGGTGGAAGGGGAGAGGCTGAATGCAAAGAATGTTATGCAATTTTGCCTTTTAACAATTTGAAATACTTCCAGAAGAATGAAGATTAAACCAATTGGTGGAGACTCTCTCTCTGGTACAATAACATACAGAAATACTTTTTATTATTCTGCTTTTTTATATGTCAAAACTTTTCCCCTTCCCTTCCCCCACTTAAAAATTAATGGCCTAGTCTTCTTTCTATGGTACCCCTGTTCCAAGGCTTAGGTTTTACCCCTTCTGTGATGCTGAAGTCTCTTTTCAGCATCTTTCTTGTATTAGTTGGTGTGGAAAGAGTGAAAAAAAGGGAAGAGTAGAGAAGGAAGCGAAGGGAGTAAAAATAGGAAGAAGTTAGGGAATCTGCAGACAGCAAATTTTTTTTTCCTCTAAGGCTGACAAATAACAGGGAGGCTCTGTATTTGTTCTGTTTAATTCATATGTGCTTCTATAATGTTGTGGAGTTGTTAAGATCATTTATTGTTGGAGTTGTTAATTCATTTATTAAGAAATGACGTTCAAATTGAGGAAGCACCCTACACCACTGTGAAACCTGTATATTACCAAAGCTTATTTTTCCTATTTTTATACTTCTATGTCTTCAGATCTAGTCTGATAATTTGTAGTGCTGTTTAATTAAACATCAACTAATATCACAACTGATATCAGAAGTCACTTAAGACAGATGAATTGCGTGTTTTATTTTTCCAGATTTGAAGGTTAATGACCTTGGAATTAAAAGTATTTTCTGCTGCTTTTTTTTTTTTTTTCTTAAATTTTAAGACAAAGATCCTCCAATGTACAAAGAACTAAGATATCTCCATCTTGGTTTTGCTGATGTTATGCTTTTTGTAACAATTTAGCTTGTATATAAACAAAGACAGATTCTACTCAGATGCCACAATCAGCTGAGCATCCCATGTGGTGTTTTAATAATAGTTTTAACAGCAGTGCCTTTTTATCCCTGCAAGTCTTCTTTCCTACTGCTGTGTTTGTAAGAAGGGGAGCCTAAGAGAGAGAGTGAGAGAGAATTAGAGCTGTAATTCTGTGAGGCTTAGAATTAGCTTCTTGTATTTTTATCATACATTATTTGTCTTTAGGACTGTAACTGCTATGAGAATATAATAAAGTCTGGGATTTATTTTTTGTGTTAACAAAATCTGAATGTTATCTGGGTTCTGTAGATCCTCATAGGCTCTAAAAGAAGGAGGGAAATTAGTTTCTGCATCACTTGGTCTACACAATTGACTATTTAGAAATAGATTTGTCTCTTAGTCTTTCAATAAATTGGGGCAGGAATCTGTACTTGGAAAACAAAAGGAGAACTGTTATTACTAAAATTCAGTGAGTGGTTATGGGTATGTTTTGTGCCTGAGGAGAGGGAAGATAGGTTAGAAATACAACCCATGCACCTTTCTTGCCTGCAACACATTTTACAGGGATTTCAGGAATTGTTGTCACAATTAATTAGTGAACATGTGAGGAAAGATAATGGGTGACTTGGCTGTCAGTTTCCAATCTTTCTGTTCACTGGGTTGAAATCTGAGCAGACTGGCAGAAGGACCTGGAATTATTTTAACATCTAGAGAATTCCATAAATGCAAACAAGCTTCCATTGTTAGTCTTTTTTTGAAAGTAAAGGAAAAGCGTGTTGTCTCCTCTTCAGCTGCCAAATGATTCTGAAGAGAGGTCTTACTTTTAAACGATGAGGCATAAACTGAACAACCTGATGTGCCTTTGGGACCAAGGCATGGTATTGCATCTGGTAGACAGAACAGGTTATTAATGCCTTCTGAGTAAAGGTTCAGTAGCTCTCTGAATTCTGGGAAGAAGAGCTACCAGCTCTTCTCTGGTTTTGTGTGGCAGGGATAATCCATGCTCCCAAGGAATTTACTTGCTTTATTTCCAATGTTTGTCTGTGGAAAGAGAAGTTGTTCTATATTCCTTCCTGCCATCCATCCATCCATCCATCCATCCATCCATCCATCCATCCATCCATCCATCCATCCATCCATCCATCCATCCATCCATCCATCCATCCATCCACATGCTGTTATCACTTTTGGTGCCAGGGCAAATCACAGCACCATGGACCCTGCTGTCTTTCTAATTAGAGACTTCCACACAGCTCAGACCCTGTACAAAAAGTTACTTATGTGGTGAAGTTGGCAAATCTTAGCAAGTGGTTTCTGCCATCCTATAAATTATTTCTCAGACACACCTCAGAAATGTCAGCATTATTCAGGTCTGCCTCAGTGTTTTGACCTTCAAAATTAAGAGCTAAATCATGCATAATTTTTCATATGGTTTGGTTTCAATGGTTCATGCAAGATGCTTGACTCAATTAAATAGAGAATTAAATCATAATTAGTTCGGAGTTAAGGGAATCAATCTTATATTGTGTTGGGCACTGGGAAGCTTCAAAGTGAGCAGTGTTCTTTTTCAACTACAAGGGATAATGAAAGGAAGAAAAGCATAGCTTCCCTTTGTTCTTATTTTTAAGAACAGGTAGATAAGATTTACGTAAAGCTCCTAGTAAGTATTGAGAATAATGATGAAATAATTAATGATACATTTACCTTGGGTGTTCAGGCAGCTGAAAGGCAAATACTTCTACTCAGAAACTTATAATTAAAAATAGCAATAATATACCAAATATCAAAGGGAAAATCATGCTGGAAACATGTAATAATAATAAAAAAAATTCCATATCATAGCACTGACATAAAAGAAGGATTCAAATTAAGAACTTCCTGCTTTGCTGAAGTGACATTGTCTCACTACTTTAACAAAAGATTGCACCAGTACTAATCCCATTTTATTTGAGTCATTTGTCTCTACCTGTTTCCCTTGCCAATTTATAACAACCCATACAAATCCACCAGGTGATGTTCCAATTATGTGCTTGGTGTGAAGATTTTTTGGTTGATATTTTAATAGGGGAATTTAAAATATTCTGTTTCTTTAACTTTGATTAATTTAATAACCTTTGTTTCTGTGTTCCTCCTACTCAATAGAATTTTATGTAGTTTAAATTTTAAAAAGTAAAAATCTTTATTTTGCTCTTGCTTATCTGAGGCTGTAATTTTGTATACCCATGATAGGGGTAGCTCATGCTTACAAATAGAATTTGGGCCCAATTTGGGCAATTAGAGATGTTTCTTTCTGCGTTAGTAGGTTAAGTACACATGTCAGAATTCCCCAAACCTGAAAGGTTGATTGAAATCCAATTTAAAAGCTGACTGTGGCTGAACTGATTGGCTACATTCCTGGCTTCACAAGACATTTTCTGTTGTGAAGGCAAGGTCTTAATATAACCGTATTTTTTTACAATCAAGAAAAATATAATTAATTTGGTGTAAAATGGTCTTTTTGCAATTCCTTCCTCTTTACATATCACAAAGTTACAGTCAATATTCTTCTCCAAGGGTGCTGTTCAGCAGTGGGGAGCAGTCATTTGAAATAAGGTGTATGTTGCCTGATCTGTCCAAAACACTGCAGTGCCTGAAACTCTCCGTGTGGCACTTCGTCTTCAAGGTCTTATGATTAATTCTTTGTGCAGCACAATGTCTGGCCACAGTATTTCTCTCAAGCTGAAAATAATGCAGGGAAATGTAGAAAATTTATAGTAGAGTTGGCATTATTCTTAATTATTTCTGTTTTTATTAAGATGTAAGGCTTGGCTCTTCAAGATACTGTTTTGAGACTGTATACGATAATCTTGTTGGACTTTGATCCGCTGGTCTAGCTCTATAGTCAAAGTTCTGACTCCTTAATCATGAACAGCAAATTCTTCTTTTCTTTCAGTTTGCACAAGCATGAGTTTTGTGTTTAAGTTTCTTTCAGTAACACTGGTTGTGGGAGTGGAAAAATATAGAATGTTGAGAATGACTCTGGTCTTTTCAGATTTAAAGAAGTGAATAGCAGAGTGTTTGTGGACATTGCTTTTTTTTTTTTATTAGAAGCAGCACATACATATATATATAGAAGTCTGACAAGTATATTGGATGTCCAAATTTCAGAATCAGAAAAGAGTCTGAGTGAACATGAATCCATTTTGCCTGGGGATGAATTTTTGCTATGCTTAGATAAACTATGTTATCGCACCTCCTGCAAGCCAACATTTTCTGAGAGCCTAAAAGCTCTAGAATTAATTCTTCCTGTAATTTTTTTAAGTAGGATATATTAATTAAAGTACTGGAAATTACTAGTAAGACTAGCTCATGAATATTTTACTCTTAGAAGGCATTTGTGTAATATCTTTTATGTTGAAGAATACAGAGAATTCCTGATGCCAGAGATTTTGGGATATAAGCAGATAGAAAGAAGAAGCAGTGATACATACATTACTTTCTTTTTAAATGCTTAGGTTATTGTGCCTGTAATTTTGAAGAATTTAACTTGATTTCTTAAGAGGTTTATGTCTGAAGTACTCTGTTTTATTAGGTCCCAGTAGTTTGTGGTATTGATCTTTTAAGTAAATACTAAGTGATGCAAATGGAAGCTTTTGAAAACCTAACTCAACTATTTTTTATTTCTTAAAGATAAGTGTTTATCTAAGATTTTCAGTCCATTGGAAGAACAGTCTGTCATATATTATGCCCCTCATCTGGTGACCAGTGAAAGTCTAAATCTGATGAGCTAATCCTCTGCACGGTGGTGCAGAATCGATGCGGGGGAGCTCGTTTCAGGTCCTCTGGGTGCATTAATCCACAGAATAAAAATTCCTATCATCTTGGTAAGGAAAGAAACTGTTCAAGGAGTTTGGTTATATTTTTACTGAAAAGTATATTGATGGTGACTTTGCTGTTGGTCCTATGTAAAAAAGTTCCAAAGCAGTGGACAATTTTTTCTCTTCCCCCCTGCAGTCTTTCATTTTTAGGAAGGATTTAAGTCTTATTTTTAGATACATGTTATAGCATATTTGGCTTTCACCATGGTTTTAAACGGTTGAATTCTGGACAGAATTACAAGGGAAGCATAGTTTTGCTTGCAAATTGAGAGTTGCATGAATCTGGTTCCTTGTGTGATAGTGGGCACATTAATCCTGCCTTCTTGAATGTAGACATTAGCTCATTGACTAAGCAGAAGCTCTCACATTAGGTGTGCTAATCTACCAGCGCTGGGTTGCATGACATAGAAAGCCATGCCTGGCTCCAAAGGAGAGCTTGGCACCTGAGGAGTCGCAGGAGATTTGTGGGGAATACAACTGCAATGTTTTCAGACTTGAGGAAGTAGGTGTGAGTGGTGCTGAGCTCTGTAGGTTTCCCCAGCTCAGCTCAGTGTGAGGCTTTGTTGCACGACATGTACAAGTTCTTTTGTTGCAAGAAAACTCTAAATATACAAATAATAACCACTGGATATCTTTAATTTTTGCCCTCCATGTTGCAGATGGAATGTATTTATTTCTGTATCCCATTTGGAACAGCTCCATTAGCAGCTAAGTAATTTGCTTTTTATGTGTTTACTAGTCAGAATACCGCTGTGCTTTTTAAGCTGTCACTAACTGGAACAGTCTAACAATATAATCATAGTGGGCTGATGGAATATAAAATGAGGAAACTTTTGCTAGAATTAAGTGCTCTTAACCATCTCTCCGGTCTTTGAGCGTAATAGGGTGATAAATGCATTGTGTGAAAATGTTACATTATGGAGGATAAACAATATTCCAAGAGAAGTCTCTCACCTCTGATTATTGAAGTGAATTGTGACACCTGTATTGATCTCTACCCCAAAAGCATAACACTTATTTTCTGTGGATTTTCTTTGAAAATCAATACTAACAGTTTTCTGAGGACTTGAAATCAGATGAGAAATTTTTGTATGTTGTGACTTGCCTTTTGTTTTCTAGTTAATATTATTTGCACCAGTCTTGAAAAGATTAAAACGTTGGTGATTTGTGTCACAGATAGCTTTCTCTCTCTATTACAAGACATAAATTATTTTAATTTTTTCTTTTCTCTCCATTGTTTCAAGATAGTGGATCTCTTCACACATGTTTAGAAATTAGATTTGAAAGATTTTGTTAAGCAAAATGAGGTGTAGTGAACTGACCAACCACACTTTATGGTTAGATGGAATGCTTTTCCCATGCATTGAGAAGATTTTGGTGTATTTTAAATATTTTAAATATACTTCTCCCTGATTTTTTTTTTTTAATGGGAAAGCTTCACACAATCTCCAGGATTATAAAGAACTGAGAGAAGTATTAAAATGTTTTAAAAAGACATCAACACCATTCCTTACCACACAAGCTTTGACCACTGGTCCCTCTGAAAATCTGGTTCTTTAGTTTGATGGAAGCTGCCTATATGCTGCAGAGGGAGAAAGGGATTGATGTTCCCAAGATATAAACTAACCTTTCTACAAGTTCTTCAAGAGGGGACACAATGGTGAACAATTCTGGACACTAGTGCAATATGTTTTATTGCAAAATCTCGTGTTCCTTGCAAACAGTTGTGATTTGCAGAAGAAAACCCAAATGTGTGCCTGTGTGTGTTTGGACTTCTGCAGATTTTGACCTTCTTCATAAGAAAAACACACAAATTTGCCTCTGAGATCACAAATGTTAAAACTTCTTGAATTATGGTAGTCTGCTGCCACCACAGCTTTAAGCACATACATACCCTTTTCATGTGATATGTTTAAAAATTAAAGGCTTCAAATATGTTGTCATCTAGAAGATTCACTCATTCTCCACAGTCAGATCCAGGTACATACCAATATAATCTTAGTGGTTTTTTTTTTTTTTTTGTCATCACAAATATATTGGTATTCCTGGCTGTATGCTCTGACAGGGCAGTAATAACCAATTCTTAGACCAGAGAAAACAGGTAAAAGAAGGCATAAAATAAAGGAAGGTTCTTCATAATGGGAAGGACTTGATTTTTCTCAACTAAAGGTAGCAAAATAGTGTCAAAGCAGGCAATGAAGCCTCAGGTGAAACTGAAGAGACAGAAAAAATCAGAAGAAACTGTGGGAAAGGTAAAAGTGTAGCGGATGCACCAGTCATGTATTGCAGACTTCTGAAGAGAAGGGGTGATTATTTCAGCCTCCAAAATGGTTCCTTGAGACACTTAGAAAAAGATGTTAATGAAATCAAATAGATATTAGAACAAAAAAAAACCCCTCAATTTTTGTAGAAAGAAAAAAAATAGAGGAAAGGTGAAGTGTTTGAATGCTTTCAAAATGTTGTGAGAGATGGCAGCTCTTTAAATATTTTTGCCCTATTCAAAGATAGTTTCAAGGTAATAAACTTATTGTATGCTCTTAGAAGAGTTTAAGTCAGTCCTGAAATATACTTCCAAAAGAGAGTTATTCTTCCCTATTTCATAATTGGAGGGGGGAAAACCTCACCCTCCCCTACCTTCCCTCAAATTTCTTGAAGTTTGATATGGCTCATCTTGGAGTGCAGTAAGGATCTCTGGTCTATCTTTTTTAGTTCCCTCTGAGATGAAAAAAAATCTTGCTATTGAAAATACAGTTTCCTTAGTTTTAATTTTCTTTTTAGTGTCATCTTACTATCTTAAATTATTCAGAATACTTCTGAATAATTTTGCTGCTTTCTTCCTACTTCTGTTCCCCACGAATTTAATCAGTCACATTATATGTCTTGGACTTGTTTTTCATCCTGATATTTGATATGCTGTCATTCATTGTTGTTAGCACATTCTTTTTACAATAATTAAGACCTGTATAGATAAAAATGTCACTCAGCTTTTCAAATAAGTTTGTGGTGTGCTTCTGCCTCTTAGTATTTTGTTTAACCTTCTCATATTTTTTCAGTTTCATATTTTCAACCTTGAGCTCAGCTTAAGTGTTGTTGGAATTGCAAATTCATTCATATTTCAAACTGCTGTTCAAGATTAGGTCCCTAGAGCTATGAAGTTTTGTTAAATGTCACAGCTTCAGCTTATGTTTTATTGTACTTAATTAGGACTCCAAGTAACGTGTTTTGTTGATATTTTTAAGTCTGAATGATAACAAGAAAAAAAAAAATCTTTTGCTCTGAAACTTTGGTGTTAATAAGCTCCAGAATGTCAGTCTTCTGATCTGCACGTAGCAAAGTTTTTAAATTTCTTTAGCAATGAACATTAATTAGGTATTAACTGAGCCATAATGTTATTGTCAGTTTAATGCATGTCTTAATAGATATATTTGGAAAACTGTTCCATATACTGAATTATTCAGATTTTTTTCAGCCAGTGAATGCAGAGATATGTATTTTTTATACTTAGAGTGAATATTACCTCTAGAAAACACTGCGATTAATTTAAAACTGAAGTTCAACTTGTAGTTCACTTTCTAGTTCTGAGTGTTCAGCATTCACAAAAACCAAGAATAAATTTCATTGCCTTCAGTTAAAAAA